>SOPF01021376.1:66751-83144 GCA_012979155.1 Hypericum perforatum
CAAGTCGTAACGGAGAGAGGAAATAAAAAGAAGTAATAAAGGTGTCAAGTTAAGTTAGGCGTGAGTTGTTATAAAGAGAGAGAAAAGCTTGTTTAATAAAGAAAAAGTTTATTCCCTCCCTACTTGTTATAAGTGGTTTCCGTGAGCTAATAAGTCATCCAGTCATTAAATTTAAATCCATTTCCAACACTTATAAGATTCGTCGAATTGTCCACATAAATTAAGGTTGGAAGTGAGAAGAAATTAAAGGTTTGAGAGAATTGGTTAACACAACCAAATAAATATTTTTCATTCATAACATCCAAAGATACTATTGAGTACCTTAAATACAAACTTGACATAACTGACAAGATCATAACGAAACTAAATAAAATTACATAAGACCAAATTGAACGTTTACAAGAACTTAATTGAAACAATCCAAAAACCACATAACGAAACTAAATAAAATTACATAAGACCAAATTGAACGTTTACAAGAACTTAATTGAAACAATCCAAAAACCACACGACTATAAGGAAATAAGTAAACCTGGACGCAATACGAACACGACACGTGGCCCACTTTTACTCCCCACTTTCTCCTTTCGGTTACAGCCCGAGCAATGGCTAGTAACCACTTCTAACGGTCATTAACGACCTTCTTCTTCTTCCACTTGATTCGCTGATCTCCGAGAAGATTCGCCACGCTTGCAAGTCACGTTCCCAGCCAACCCTGATGATTGACGACGACCAGGATCTTCCTCATAACACCGTCGCACTTGAAGCCTTCTTCTGGTCTGCCTGTGACTATTATTATCTCTACCAAAACGGATGAATGAATGTTTGGGTTTTGATTTGTGAATTAAGGATTTGGAATACAGTAAGTTTTTGCTTGGTTTTCTGGGACGAGAAGATGAATGGTGTACCGTTCCATTTCAGGGAAGAAGACGTGTTCTTGATGGATCGTACAATTTTCTTTATCTATCTTCCGCAATTTGAGTTATTTTTATTTCAAGGTCATCTCCGCAACCTTGTCTTTTTCTTGATTTTGTTCATGCCTTCTAAGGTTGAAGAAAGAAAACTTTTTGGTTTGTTCTTGGAGTTCATTTGATCTGGTGTTTTGTGTTTTTAGGTTTCATGGTTGATCAATTTTTAGGTTTCTTGGTCTAACATCATAATTCTAGTTCAATTAAATCTATATTTCGTCTCGCTTAACCCCAGAAATTGTCCGATTGGATTAAAATTCGGATGTAACTATTTTTCATACCTGGTATATATATCAAAACGGTCGGATCACCAGTCAAACCGCAAAATTGAAAACTATGCGTGAAAGGATATGAAGGGGAAAAAGGGTGGAGAGAGAGAAGAGAATGATTTTGAAAACAAGTAATCTCACACTGTTATGAAAAAGTGTCCTACAATACGTGTACAAGTTTAGAAATTTTCTAACTGTAATGTATGTACTAGACAAAACGACAATGTTTTAATTCTGGGGATCGAAACAGATTGAATTCGGACTGAATAAAGTAATTTTGTACGGTACATAAGTTAGATGGAATATATATCAATTGTTGTCACGTGATATCAGGATTTATTTTATACTATACTGATATTTTTTCTATGCAATATTGGCATGTCTATTTTAGTTTTTTGTAATTTTTTTTTGGTTGACCGTGTTGATATTTTTTTAGGTGATACATTTTCGTGTGATTTTTTTAATTTTAGTCCTATATTTTTTTTGAAATATCTCTCGCTATTCATATTTTTGTATTTTTTATTTTTGCAGTATCGACAATTTCTTCATGTGATATCGGCCTCCTTCCACATTTCACTTTGATCCTATAATTTTTTAAAAAAACCTTATTTCATAAAATTTTGAACAATTTAATTTCGCGCCCAATTCATCTTCCTTTGAAACTTCACATCCCTATTAGTTAATATGTTTTGAACAACTTTATTGTAAGTGTCTAACGTCAAATTTCGAAGTACTAAAATAATTCTTTACCAAAAAATACTTAAAACACTTGATTAGCATAAATCACTCAAAACTAAAATATTTCACTATAATTTTATTATCTCGGATTTAGAGGTATTAGAAGTATATTGATCTCGAATATTTGTTAGAAAAGAGGAGGAGGTCGTATGGAGCACGAGGGGGTTATTGTAAAATATTACACCATCTAATAGTATTCCTTATTACATATTTGAATATATTTTCATCGTTTTAGGTGATGTATAGCGTTTTATGATGCTATTGGTATAGTGCACTTTTACACATTGAGTATACTTTTTAATATGTAATAAAAATGTATGTATTAAAATAAAAGAGCTTGTTAATTATGCAAAATATTTGTCTAATCAATTAGTCAATCTAATAGTATGGGAATAGCAACAGAATTTGAGTATGAATGATGGATCCAAACCAAATATCTCGTTAAATTGAAAAAATTAGAAGTTTTGTAAATTTGACTAGTTGGTTATGATAAGAATTCACCAATTTAAAAATCTGATCGCACATAAAATATAGACATAATATATAACGTGATGCGGCTTAATAACTATATTTGATCGATACAAGTCATAAATCATAAATAATTCTAGATAACATGTTTGTATATAATAGAAAATATTTATGATACAAAAATATTTAGGATAAATTACTCCTTAGTTCGTAGACTTAATCAAAATCTCCTCTAGCGTCCCTACTCTCTCACAAATTATTTAGCCATCTTCGGTTTTTGCAAAAATGTTGGTCTGGGTCCCTATTGACCAGACCGGAGATTTAACCCAGTGAAGACCAATCTGGAAAGACATAAATATCCTTAATTAAAATTTAAGAGGCCCCGTAGTAATAAAACACACTCACTCTCTTTAAAACTACCCAAACACTATACCCAAACCTAAATCTGTTTATCTATTCTAAACTCGCACCTAACGGGAGAATCTTGTTTGCTAGGAAAACTCTTAGTTGGGTTTTCAGGGTCCAGCTAGAGCTATGTTTTAAGGGTCTAGGTGGAGCTGTGTTTTAAGGTCAAGATGGAGTTAGGTTTTAGGGTCAGGGTGCAGACACAAATCGGGATAGAGATGCAAAGGTAGGGCTAGCCTAGAGCTGGATTTCTACATTGCAATATAGTTGGGTTTCTTGGGTCAAAGTAGATCTAGATTTCTATGCTGAATTGGACCTGAGTTTTAGTGTTTAGGTTGGAGTTAGATTTCTATGTCATATTGGAAAAATAGGAGCTAGGGTAGATGTCAAAGTGAACTTGGGTTTTGGTTTAAAGCAATGTTATCATTAAACTCATCATATGAGGTCAATGACAATTCAAGGTACACGAATATCGAATGCAAATGTGGTGTTAGAGTGCTAATTAAGATTGCATAAGTGAAAAGCATAAGGGTAAATTGTATTATGTTTGTACTAAAATTAGTTGCAAATGGATTAGTTGGTTTATCTCTTGAGAGACACAACATCAACATCCTCTTTATTGGTTTTCTACAAATCCAAACTCTTCAAACCTGGATGTTGACAAAGTGGTTGAAGAATAACATGTGTTGCAAGAGATGGTGAAGGAGCAAGGAGACCAATGTCTAAATATCTTGAATTCAATTAGTTTATTGAAAATTCTTATGTTTGTCTTAGTTATTTGTAATGTATTCATGTTATTTCAATGAGGTAAGTTGGTATGAACTTGAGACCTTGCTACAAACTATGCTAATAATAAAATTTAGGGTAAATTACATATGGCCCCCTCGAGTTTAAACAAATAGACGATTTCCCCCTGTACTTCGCAAACTAATTAAAAACCCCTCTTAGTTTGGCAAAATTATACGATTTCCCCCTCTTGCCGGAACTGGAGCAAATCTCCGGCGAGGAGGCACGGAAAATGACAAAAATGCCCTTATACTAAAAAACAAAAAAACAACTCTCTCTCCAGAAGGCTAGATCGTCGGCTGACAACAAAGGAAAAGTCGCCGGTGTCGGGAGAGCGCAGTTCGCCGGGGGGTAAGAGACAGGGACCTCCAACGACGGCACCTGGAGGGAAGAGGAGGCTCGCGGCTGGTTCGGCACGGCCAGGCGAGGCTATTGGAGGTGGCCGATCTGGTCGGAGTGGCTCACGGTGGCCGAAATCGGAAAAGGGGGACCGGAGCACCAAATTTGGGGCTTTTCGATTCCGACCGCCTGGGAGTTCGGGGCCAGCATCGGAGGGACCGCCCGGAGGTCCTGAACATGATGGTGGGCTCCGATCATCACGGCGGCTGGAGGAGCGGCGGCGGCGACGGAGAGAAGCTCCGCGGAGGAGCCCGACGCGGGGGGGCCAAACGGCCAAGGCAGAGGTGGCGAGTGACCTACTGGTGGACTCGTCTAGAAGAGAGGAAGGTGCTGGTGGGGTCCAAGTGCGACAACGCAGCCCGTAGCAGCGGCGGCCAGAGGAGGGAAGTGGACGGAGGAGGAGAAGTCAGGGACGGCATTCTGGGGCACATTGGGGCTCGGGGGTAGGTTCGAAAGAACCGTCTAGGCGAGAGGATGACCGATCTGCCCACCGATCATCACGGCGGGGCGCGGCGGGGCGGAGATCGGCGGTTAAATGAGGAGGGAGGAGGGAGGAGGAGAGATATGTTTTTTTTGTTTTTTAGTATAAGGGCAATTTTGTCATTTCCCGTGCCTCCTCGCCGGAGATTTGCTCCGGTTTCGGCAAGAGGGGGGAAATCGTATAATTTCGCCAAACTAAGAGGGGTTTTTAATTAGTTTGCGAAGTACAGGGGGAAATCGTCTATTTGTTTAAACTCGAGGGGGCCAGATGTAATTTACCCTAAAATTAAACAATTTGTTTCTTATGCGTCTTCAAACTGAAATTAATCATCCTTACATATCTTCAAGCTAAAATTAAACAATAACTTCCATAATATATATTTCTCCAAAGGACCGCAAAATTAACTTTCTATCGATCTTTCAATTTGTCCATAAGATAAACAATAAGTTTCATAATGGAAAATGAGTTTCATGGCTAAGCTTTACCCCTAGCACCATGTCCCTTGCCTCTTCGAGTTCTTGCGGCACTCTCAAATTTGCACTACTTGATTCTCTATGAGATTGAGAGGCCATGTCACTAGGCCAATGACTTTTCATAGATGTCTAAAAACAAAAAGAAATTGGTTGTAACCATACCAAAAAACAGAAAGCAAAAAAGCAAAAACAATTTTTAGGTGCGGGTCTACCAAGTAAAAAATAAACCTAAGCATATGGTCTCAGCACCCTATATGAGGGACCAATTTTAATTTCTCCTTTTCTTTCATGATGCTGCACAAAAAATAGAATCCAATGTTATACAAAGGATCACTATCATTGAAATTTTTAAAACTTTATTAAAAGTATCTTACCACATGTCATTTTTCTTTATTTAGGAGCAATACTATTTTATCTTCTTCCTTAAACTTCTTATTAATCTTTTTTAAGTCTTAACAAGTTGACTGAAATTATTAATATGTTCGCTCAAATCTAAAACCTTTTTCACCTTTAGCCTAAATAATTATTGCCTAAGATAAAAATTGTTTAACAAAAATTTAGGCATATACCTTACTACCAATTTTTTCTATATCTCAGCTCATGACTCTTCATCAATTATGTAATACATGTCATTATGTGCCAAATATAAGTAAATTGTTGACAATGTATTGTCCTTCATCTCTTTCAACTCTTGTTCCTCTATCTTCTCAAATTTCTTCTCCAAAAGTGTGATGACCATCCAAAATTGTACAAAGAGATCATTCACACAACTTTTCCATAACTAAGAATTTGAAAAATTATTAAATTTCACAAGAACATTCTTCATATTGTCTAACATCCTCTAACCTTTAGGCTCAAGTACCAATTATTAGAAATTACTACTTAGAAAATAAGATCGTACAAAGAATATGGACACAAATTATAAAGTAATTCAGACTATGTCTAGGTTAAATCAAGAGTCTCTAATATAATAAATTTTACTTTTCATAGCATTCAACAAGTAATCTTTTGTTCTACCTAGTAAAACTCTCAACATACTTTAAACTTCATTGTTTGGCCTTGAGTGAGATTTTATGGTCTCACCAACTTTTTTCATGTCCAATGCCTGACTTAGCTAGCATTTTTAACAAGTACGTCTCTTTTGATAACCATAGTAGGGTCCAACTAACAAAATTTCTCTGAAACAACCATGACTTTCTACTATTCATGCCTCAACAAAACAACCATTGCTTGCTACCATGTCTCTGCAAATCCCAATACTACTCAAACAATTTATGTCAAGTCTTTGCTTTCTCATACAAATAAACCTCATACAATCTGAGATCTTTTCCCCTCTATTAGAATATAACAATGTGACTCCATCTATAATATATTTCTCTACTAACTTTTAGATATTTCTAGCATTTCTTTTATCTTTCATCACCACTATATCATCCTTTTGTACCTTGAATAAATCTCGTACAACTTTATAGTCTTACATACTATAATTCAAGATTCCTAATAAGATCAAATTCTTTTATAACATTAAAACATATTTAACCCCACATAACTTTGCCATGACATCATCCCACATCTTAATTCAAATATTATCTATATGAGTGATTTTACATATGGGACCATATTTGAATAAATGAACTTGTAGGTGTTAAACTACCTTCTTTTAGGTGTCATGTGGAAGGAATAAACACTATCCAAAATCTAAGAATTTAAATATTTTGAACATGATAAAATAAAAAGATAAGCATCATGTGACCCATGCAAATAGGAGGCCATATTCATGGATGTCAATTTTTTCTTGGGGTTCTAAATTCTTCTTGGATAATCCTTGAACCTCAAAATAATTTTTCTTGAACCTCCTTGACCTAAATCATCTTTCATCTTTTGTTTCTTAATCATCATGGCTGCCCATCATAATAAGTACTTTTATTTATTTATTATCAATTTTCTAGCTTTAATAAAATTCTAGAAGAGAACTTATGATACCCTCCAATACCATGGACTCATTTCTCTATGTTAGGAATTTAATCAAATTCTCGTTGGAACTTGATAAAGAATTTAGAAGTAACAATATTTTGTCTTCTTTCTCGAACTTTATATCAATATTTCTCTAAGTTACTAACAAATTGTTTAAAACCATTAATTTGTTGGCTCAAAATCGAGCCTTCCTTTATCTTGAGTTAGTACAGATGTTGATTAAGATAAAATTTGTTTGTCAAAGATTAAGATATATACCATAAACCAATTAGGCATGCAGTTTACATGGTGCAATGGGCGGAAAGATGACAAGGCTATCAAATATAAGTTTGAAATAGTCTTTCTCACAACTGATTGGCTTAACCTATACCTAAACAGTTGTGCTGAGGCCCTTCCTTGTATAAAATCTGACCATAGCCCGATTGTGACTAAAAAGCATAGAGAAGTGAAAGCTTTTACTCCTCGTCAGTTTTAGTTTAAATCTATGTGGATGAGTGAAGAAAGCCTCGAGGAAGAAGATTCATATAGGGTAGCCTAGGGGAAGGGGCACTGGTGATAGATCGAATACATGGGTGTGGGGTGTGATTGATGCATTGGGACAAGACTATATTTGAGCATGTGAGCTGAACACAATGATAGATAGAGGAAGAAATTACTTGCATCCAAAATCAACCACTTACTAGGGAAAGTAAAGGACGTTTATAAGCATGTTTGGATCGAATAGAGGAATTATTGAATAGAGCAGAGATAATGTGGGGGGAGAGGTCAAGTGTAAATTGGCTCTAAGAGGGTGATTGTAACACATGCTTTTTCCACCAAAAAGTAAAATATAGGGGTGAGAAATAGGATTAAAAGAGTCTGGGTTGAGGGAGATAGGGTGGTACGAGATTGGGGGGATTTAAAAGAGGTCTTTAGTAATCATTGTACTTCAATTTTTACGACTAGTGATTATTTGCAGGTAGAAGACATTCTCAGTAAGGTAGCCTAGCGAGGTTTATTAAAGATGTCTAGGGCCCTAATGGACCTTATTCCGAGAAGGAGGTATTTGAGGCCCTTTCATAAATCTATATGACTAAAGCTCCAAGATTCGATGGAATGCCACTTTTACTTTTTTAAAAATATTGGCATGTTGTGGGACCTAAAGTCTCTAGTATGATGCTGGATGTCCTCAATAACAGTATAGACCTCACATTCCTCAATAAGACCATCATTGCTCTCATACCTAAAGTTAAGGAACCATATATTTATGCTAATTTTTGTCTAATTAATCTCTATAATGTAATTATGAAGATCATTACTGAGACCATTACAAATCGTCTAAAACCTCTCCTGCCAAAGATTATTCATGAGAACCAAGGAGCCTTTATTTTAGGATGACTTATTATAGATAACGAGTTACTAGATCTTGAAGCTTATCACTATTTGAAGAAGAAGACTACTGGTCTACATGACTATTGTGCACTCAAGCTAGATGTGGCTAAGGCATATAACCATATTGAATGGGTATTTTTAAAATAATTAATGATTGCACTAGGCTTTGAGGAGGCATTTGTGAGGTTGACATTGAGGTGTATTAGCACTGTTCAATATATCATCCAAATAAATGGGAGTTTGGGACCATACTTTACTCATACTCAAGGACTAAGGCAAGGAGATCCTTTTTCCTCTTATCTATTCTTAATTTATATGGAAGGCTAGCTGCATTACTAATATATGCGGAGCTACTCCATCTACCATCCATAAGAGCTCCATTTATTTTAGATAAAACATCCCTGAAATGGACGAGCTTCGGATGCACTCCTCCTTGGGATTCTAGTAGTTTGAAAAGGTGTATGTTATTTGGGACTTTCTGTCCTCATCGGCAGATCTAAGTAACATATTTTTCATAACCTGGAACAAAGAGTATTGGCAAAAGTGGGAACATGGAAAGACTGATCATTATCCAAGCCAGGTTGGGAAGTGTTAATAAAATCAGTACACTAGCCTATTCCTACCTATCTCATGGGTTGTTTCAAGCTTCCTATAGAGACCTATATGTAAATTAAGCAAAAATGTGTTACTTTTATTAGGAAAGCTTTGTATATAGGGAGAAGATGCACTAGCATAGTTGGACACATATGTGTGTTCCCAAATAGGAATGGGGACTGGGATTTTAACAATTGGCCTCTTTCAACTGTGGAATGTTGGGTAAGCATACCTGGAGACTATTGATCTTTCCGAATTTACTTACTACCCAAGTTCTTAAAGCTAAGTACTTCCGTCAGATTATAGTATTAGAAGCTTCGCTAGGGCATCGCCCTAGTTATGTATGGAAAAGTGTGATTGATGGAATAACTCTCATTAATTTTGGCATCAATTGGCATATTGGACTAAGGGACCAGGTTCATATTTGGAATGACAGATGGCTACCAAATTCTTCTATAGGGTACCCCGGATATAATTTTCTTAGTTCTGAATTTTACCAAATGGTCTCCCAACTGATATATGGAGATTCAAGATAGTGGAATGACGAACTCCTATAATGTATTTTCCTTCTGAATACGAATACGACTGATTAGATGGTCTAGCACGAATATGACTCTCTATATAGTATGGAGCAGATACTACTATGATCTTCTAGCATGCTAAGACATATGGGATGCAGGAAATAGTATGCAACTGAATGAAGAGTTATGGAGAAATATTTGGAATGTGGTTTGCCCTCCCTGGGTTAAACATTTCATTTGGAGAGTCATCAATAATTGCCTACCTGTTAGACATAATCTTGTCTAATCTTATGTTGAGAAATGTCGATGTTGTGATGTGTGCCCCTTATGCCATCTTGCCCCATAAATAGTGATGCACTTATTTTTTCAATGCTTTGTGGCTACCCTATTCTGGTCGTAAGAGGGTGTTGAGGTAAGGGGATTATTGTTGACTTCGCTCCCGAACATGTGCGTCACATTATCAAAAGGAGTCGACAAGAAAGAGAAGTGTCGCTACTTTTGCTTGATGTGAGGTATATGGAAGGTACGTAATAAACACGTATTTAAAGCTGATCACCATGTTGAAGTATATATGATCCTTAATGCAGCTTTAAGACTTGGGGAGGAATTCACACAAGCTAACTATCCCTCTCCGAGTGAGTCCTTGCGTGCACCTACGTGTTGAAAATCGCCAGAAGAGGGATGGTTTATGGTGAACACAAATAGGGCATAATTCCCAAAGGGGATGGACATGTGGGAGTTGTAGTACGTGATTCCGATGGGTACTATATTGCTAAAGCTATATGCAGAATGGCTCACATCACTCACCAACATTACTTGAAGCCCATGGGTACAAAATAGGAGTGGATTGGGTTTGCTCTCTAGGCTTGTCCAATACGACTATGGAATCGGACTGCCAGCTGCTTGTCTTGGCAATGCAGAAATAATTGAAAGACCGAAGTGACCTAGCAATCATTATTGGAAACTACTTCGAAGCTGCGGGAAGACTAACACAAGTTCAGCACCATTATGTTCCTCGTACAGCAAATAGAGTAGCTCATGCCATGGCAAAGTTGCCTTGCCTCTTTTCTACATGTCCTTTACTATTATTTACTGAACTGACTACCATTTCTATGGTCATTGCCGAAGACAGATTGTAATTTCCCTTGCTATTTACCCTAACATACATACATACATACATATATATATATATATATTTATATATATATATATACATATCTATATATATATATATATATATCTATATCTATACATATATACATATCTATATATATCTATATCTATACATATATACATATATACATATCTATATATACACACACACACACAGATATATATATATATATATATATTGAACGGTGAAATTAACGAATCTCCGACAGAAAGTGTAATGCTTTCTAGATCAATGTCATCCGGACATTCTTAAAAAATATCATCCAGCTCATAGCATCTTTAAGTTGTAGTCTGAGAGTCTGAGACAAAAGTCATCGCCAATCTTGATTAAGAGTTGATGAGGATCAATAAGTAAGATATCAAAATTGGGTGGCTGCCTTTTTTCTGGGAAAAAAATACTCTCGATAAATGATTTTTTTCAAAATAAAGAATACTTCATATTTAAAATTATGGTATTCTTCCGAAATTGAAGTCCTGATGTTATCGTGTAAATTTACATTTCAAAGTTTATTTTAGCAACACAGCTTATGTCATACTCTTACCTTGCTCACAGATTTGCGTCGAGGTGAGATAATTGTAGGTGTTATCTTTCTAGGGTCTCGATTGTTGGTAGTGTGCATATGACTCAAATTGAGATATGATTCGCAACATACTAGATCCATCTAAGTGACAAAACCAGGTGGTCATTAACAGCCAACTTAGGAAGGTTCGCTAATTTTTTCCTGGCGAATTAACGCAAATGATCATAAAGAACTGGGACAATGGGAATCAACTTTTTTTTGGACCAACGCGATGGACGAACCGAGTAAACACAAATGAACTGGTAGATGGGTTAGACCATAAGTCGTGTCTGGTTTGACATTGATGTAGTAAAATGCCAGTGGGTCATAACAAGTAGTCTAAACTAGAACATTGGGATATAATTTATGAGAGATCCTATCAATAATATTATTTATCTTTGTACATAGAAGATGACTATGTATTTAATACTTATGTTTGTATTTAGAATATGACTATGTCTAGTTATTCTAAGAAAAATTTTAATTCTCGTTATAGAGAGCCAAACACAGCTGATAAACTATTGTAAAATTCTAGTGTAATTTTTTACAAGTGCGTACAATAATATTACATTATTATTTCGGGTCCATAGATGTAAATGACTTTCCAAAATTTATATATTACCTAGGAATCGAAATACATGCATTTGGGCAAATCAGAGTATTAAATGTGCGCAATGGACGAGGATATGCGTGCAGTTGAGGCATGAACACAGTAAATGTCATTTGCCATGCAAGCAACAGTCTTATTTAATGACTCTCAATCGAAAGTGAGGTGTAAACACCACGGAGTTGACAAGAAAAAAAAGGAATGGTTGAAATAGGCTCGACTCTAAACATTCTCCAAACTAATATTGAGTCCAATTTTTATGTAATGTTTAACAATTATTTATCAGTTTTTTAATATAAAAGTTGGACTGAAAGTTTACCGTGAAGTACACATTAATACAAAAGTCCTAAATTAACTAGAATTGTCAAATACTATATCAGTGATCGGAAATCGTACTGTGATAACCTTGCAAGTGATCAATTACTATTACATTGCGCTATTTTACTGGAGGGGATGAGTTTTGAGAAGTGGATTTAGATATCCTTTAGTTTCCCTAGGAAGTTGGTTCAAGCTCGATGAAGTGTACTCGAAGAATTTTCAAGTTTCGTAAAGTGGGTTGATCAATTTTGGACAGACTGACTTTGGTTAGTTAAAAAGTCATAACTTCCTCAATTTTGCTCCAAATGATGCAAGTGAGTAGGATTCAAAAACTAAACACATAGACCTACAACTAAGCTATCTACAAGTTTGGGCAAAAGTAGATGAAAATGAGTGAAAGAAACTATTGCTTGAGAAGTTGTTGGATGATTTGACCAGTTTACCTTTGAGTACTTAAATGGTCATAACTTATTCAATATGGTTTCAAATTATGAAATTCTAACTGATTTGGAAATTAGACACCATAAGAAACAAAAAACTTAATTACCAATTTTGACAAAAGCCAAAGAAAAACTGCCATCCTGGAGCTGCTTGTTTCTGGAGTATTGTGATTGGACCCTAACTCCTTTGCTTATTTCTTTGGATTATTTGAAGAGGTGGTGGCTTGATTGCTATTAGACCTCACCCACTTCTTCATATATACCAGAGGCTTTTCTTGAAGAGGCAGAAAGCTAAATACCTTGGTCATAAAATGAAACTTAAGAGAAAGAAGAGAGAGGGTTAGAGGAAAGAAGAAGAAGCAAACAGCTGAAGAAATATTGACTTGCTAAGTCCTTTTTCAATCCAATTCAGACCCTGTTGTTGTCAAGATAATTGTAGAGGAGGAAGAGAGCTTTTTAATGATATATCATACTTGTTATTTGGATCAAGGAGTCATCGGGAAATCAGTTTTGAACTTATAAACAGCTGCTGAGGTTGGCTATTGAGTGACAGGAATAAGATTGGCTTGGTTGAGGGCATATGTATCTTATGCCTATTTTGGTTGAGGGAAACATCTTGTGCACCTTTTTGAAGTTGGACATGGTAGGTATCTGCTGAGTTATGCGAATTGAAGGAGTAAAGCTTGTTAAGTTGATTTTTGTGAAATTGAGGTAAAATGTGAGAGTTTGGGTTTTCAAAAACATGTACAAGAGTTGAACTAAAGTGATAATTGGGTTGTCTTTGATGTGCTTGGTCTATTTGCAATTGAGAAAGTACGATAGAACTTGTCGTGTGCTCCGTTGGTATTCAGTTTGGCAAAACAGATTATTTTGTGGTCTTGTGAGCATGCATAACTTGTATATAGGGTATATACATGTGAGTACTTGGTAAGGAACCAAGTGTTTAAGGGATTATAGCTATTGGTTATGTTTGGATGATTTTGTGATGAATGATAGCGAGTAGACCTAAGTTGGTCATTTTGAAGCATTGAAGGTGAATTGGTTTTGGAACCAAGAATTAATCTCACCATATGGTTGGGATTATTTGTACAAATTTTTTTGAGGTTAAAGAAGCTTTGAGTGGAAGGAGTATCAGATTTGAGTTTCAGTACTGTTAAGCGGCTTTCGTCTGAGTAAGCAAATAGTACATGATAAATTTGGTTGTGTTTGTTATGTGTATGTTTTGAAGCTTGATTGTGTGTGTCACATGCATATGGTTTAATCTATGATAAGTTTGGACATATTTTGATTGGTTTGTACGGCATATAACATTTGTGAACAGCCAGCTAGATTACTAGCTCGGGGCTTATTTATTTTGTCTGATGGTTATGATTGTGGACCGATAGGTCATGTGTATGATAAGATATGTGTTTTTGTGAGAGAAATGAATATGCATTCCTGTAATAAATGGGGATGTTAGTCTATGAGCTTATATTTTAGGGATATCACTAGTTTACATTTGTTTGCTATCACTAGCTTACATTTGTACGCTAGCTTTGTTTGTTTGTGGACGGAGATTCTGTTGACTATTTGGATATCCCTGGTAGTCAAAGGAAGGGCAATATAAAACCTATTCATGGCTCTATATGTGTGTCTATATTTGTGTTTGGTATTAAGTATAACATCTGGTCATCACGTATTTTGGTTTAGAGTAATGTCGAACATGGTTGAGTTTTGATGCATGCATATATCAACCATAACTAATATATTATGTTCTATTCTCTTGCTAAGTATTTTCAAACACTTATCTCTTACAAATCTATTTCAGGTTCTCAAAGACCTTAGTTCTTTTCGAGTTTCTGCAGTTTGTGGTGCTTGCCCCGTTCCTTCGTTCGAGGAAAACTTATTTGAGGTCTCTGGATCATGATGTTCTTTCCATCTTTATAGTTGATCCATAGTTATAGTATTTTGGAGATGTTTGTTGATTTTTGGTTTAAAAATTAATTCGATTTGATTTTAGTATGTTGATAATTCATCTTCGGCTTGATTTGAGTGTTATGAGATGGTTTTGAGGCTTGCTAGGCTTGCATTATATTGTTGATATATCACAGAGTCTAGCACCGATCATTAACCTTAGATCGGATCGTGACCCGTACCCTTCTAGAGCAAAAACTAAATTAGCCACCGTGCCATATTTTCCTTAACAAAGTATAGAATAGTTAAAACAATGTATTTATGAGAATTATGTTTTAATGGCGGTTGACTTATTAATTTTGTAATCTTCTAATTCACATTGGTTAATGAGAAACTGGATTGGGTACAAAATTATATATTTTTTTTGTAAACTCCGGAATGAGATTTTTGATAAAATTCAAAAATTACGGAATCAATGTAAAGAATATTTCTACACGAGATAGTATCGCATAAAAATTATCAATATTACAAAAAATAAAAAAAATATACACATGTTAGGAGTTTTTCCAAAAGTCAAAAAACTACGGGATCAAAATAAATAAAAACTCACACGGGCTGATATCATGTAAAAAATGTGGATATTCTAAAATATAAAAAAATAAAAAAATAAAAATACATATGTTAGTATCATAAAAGAAATATCGGTATTGCATGAAGAAAATGATGATGTCGCATGATGACATGTCAGCACGATTTGCCAAAATAATAAGAATATACAAATGTTGATATTGAATAAAAAAATACTGATATTACATAAAAAAAGTTATGTATCGCATAAAGAAAATATCACCGCAATTCACATTTATTATCTATTGAGACCAGACACATCCGCTCTATGGGAAATGATTTCACCATGATTTCCTGTCACATACGACAGTGGCATCTCAAATTTAAATTGTCGGTCATATTTTTCATATAATTTACTGTCTAAAAAATATGGTGTTTTGCAGATACAGACATAAATCTTTACTTAATATCATAATATAAATTCGTTTGAAGTCTGAACAGCCAAATTATAAAGTAGTTTCTTCGGCTGGAAAACAAAATATAAATTAATATCATAACACAAGTGCTTGGCAAGGAGAGTCTTTCTACAATTTGAATTTTTTGGCTTGATTATAAATTAGTCGAAAAAAATTAAAAAATACAATTTCAGTAACCAATTGAATAGTGAAATATATAGAATAATAATAATTAATGAGAAATTACCAAATATTCTTTGTACATCACATAAAAGAGAAACTGATACATGTTGCATAATACACTCATTTATCATATGTAGCCTATCAAAATGTCGAGCGAACACACTGTAACATCTTTTATCTTATATGATCATAAAAGTACATCATGCAAGAGACGTTATTAGTTAATCTGATCAATTCAGTTTAGTATACAGTGAATTGCCTACGGTTATTAAATTGGTGGGTTAAATTATTGTGTATTCTTTCGAAATATAATAAAATCAGAAAAATTATTATTATAAGTTGAGTTTAACATAAGAATTAGATTAGATCGATTTACTAGCTATATCAGAGAAGATGAGGGAATACCAGATAGCTACATCCTCGTACATTATACAAATAAATTATGCATTCATAAGCTATGTTAATATATTATTATTAATAATAAAAAAGTTAACAGTCAGAAAAAGAGTACGACCTTTTATTTGCTCTCTAAATTTTACTGAGAGTTTCAGCTGAATCCAATGCTTTTTCTATGTACGAGTTCGTCCAAATCAAACTCGGAGGCTTGTTGTTCCACTGATTCTTCGTCGAGAAACAAATATCTTCCATGGAAAGAACGGACATTAATTGTGCGACTTTCTTGATGGTTAATATAGGAAGCCAAAACTTTTCCAGACTAATTAATTTATTGTCACTTTTTCTTCCGTGGCA
>SOPF01021379.1:2814-34108 GCA_012979155.1 Hypericum perforatum
TGACATGGAAGCTTCGCTTGAGGGAATCTTGATTTTTCCAAGTCGGAATTTTTTTCCCGTCTTTGAGGGGTAGAATTTTATTATTTCCTGACTTTTCTCTCTTGGAGTTTGTCATAGCAATAGTGGATACTTTCTACGGACCATCGTTTTGCTTAGAAAGCAAAGAATATAACAAATAATCATTTGGATTAACTAAGAATTAACTTAATAAATTGATCTCGAATTATTATTGTTAAAAATATTTAAGAGAAAATTTTTCAGCTCTATACAAATTTCAGTCTCTATCTTAAATTTATTAACTAATTTGACAAATATTTGAATACTATATGGTAAAAAAAAGGAAAAAGCAACCAAAAAATGGCCTCTGCAAAATGATGTTGACAGCATAGATGGGTATTTATTAAGCACAAGATATAAATAAGCATAATACAGACATCGTACTCACAAAAAAATTCTTCGCTGTTCATATTCATAAAATACAAAATATAAACAAATAACATCATAAAAAAATATAGCAAATGTTGAGGATCAAAATTCTAGAATCTGTAAGTTTCTTCTTAACGATCGCTATTGACATAATCAAAATAATAAATATTAAAAAATAAAATATGTCAATATGGTTTACATTTTATATTTAGTATTGTTTGAATAATCCTCCTTCGTAGATACATGAATTGATGCATTATCTTTTTCCCAATTGCAAGTCTCCCCCCATGTGATGTTTTGGTCCTAATTGGTTCAAAACTTGTCTTTTTCTTTAACCAATCGGACGTGGAGATCTAGATTTATAAATAAATAAGTTCAATAAGTAATTGCAGATTTTCAAAAACCAGCTTTTCTTTATTTTTTCACCAACGAAACATGGCGATTAAGATTTTGAATTTTCTTCAATAAGTAAATAAATTTCTCGCCAAACTAAATAACACAATTTATGCTCGCCCATATATTGTCCGATCTACAGAAAAAAAAATTGACCAAAACAATCGAAGCTTTTTGAATGTCTTGTCTTGATCAAACATAATTAGTTAGTTTATTAAATATACAATGTTTCTAATAAACCAACTAATACTTTCATAGTCGTTTTTTGGCAAGAATTAATTTAACACAAAGAAATTGTACAATAACTCATTATACACGTCCACGTAGACAAGAATAAAAAATGGGAAACATAGAACAAACATATAACCTATTTACCTATATATTTCAATAAATTATACTAAAATAATCCAGTTAATATGGCCGGTCTGACCGATCGACCTGGAATACGGACCCATTTCCGGGTCGACCTCCGGGTCGATATTCAAAACCTTGCTATTTATCAAATATCATATTTGGTACTGGGGTATGATACTTTGCTCCTATATTTCAGTAAGCACTGATATTGCTTCAGATCAGAACATAAAGTTAGGAGCCTACCTGTATGTCTCTCGATCTGTACTCGTGGTGCAAGTCCTTTAAAGCTTGAACAGCACTCGAATCTATGTATGTTACAGCTATAAAATAGAAAGTAAACGGAATGTAAAAATAAAATCCGCATTCTCAAACAACGTAAAGGTGAAATAGAAACTTTAACTTCAGCTAGCAACTCTTCTCGTGACCAACACATAGAGCGTACAGCTATAAATTTAACGAGCTCAACAACACCTGTAGTGATCTGTATACATGCTCGACAATTAATGTAGAGAAGCAACGAGGATCCAGTAGCAGAGCTTATTAAGTCAACTATAGATACTTCATCTACTTCACCAGACCTTTTTCTTCAGGCTGATTCCTGGATTAAACTAGAGCTAAATAACAAGACTTGCGTGCCATCTCTATAATCATAAAATATATTCTTTCGACTTCTGGTCCTCGTCTTGCAGATCTATCAGCAACAATCTCGTATTCTCGTAATCTGATAACAAAAAAACTCATATGTCAATTAATATAGATAATATGAAATCAAAATGGATCATGGAGTTCTTTGGATATGAAGAGAAGTATTCACCTGTCTTTTATATAGCTTATATTAGCGAAGTAGATTGGAGCATCAATGCGAACATCCACGATTCCATTATATGTGTATGCTTCAGGATACTGTTGGGTATTTCTGTAAACCGTTTTGCCAGGAAGGCGGCCCAATACAGCTGCAAATTTCAGATAGACTCAAATTAAGTATAAGCCTTTACTTGAGATCAATTGAAGTCAAATAAAGAGGCTCCAGTCAACATCTCTTGGCTGCAAAACGGAGATTGTGTACTGTTACCACTTGGCACGAATAGAAGGTTTAAGAAAAAGTTAAAAATCAATAACAAAGAGCTTTCGTGGTCACCTATTTATGGTTCCCACGAAAGGAAGGATAATTAGAGTACTTTTTTTGGGCAATTTGGAGGGACAGTGCCCCTGTAGTTCGTTTGTTAACCAGAAGAAATTACAACTGCACGAGGGACAGCTACGTCACTAATGTCCCTCAGTAAAAATGGTCTTAATCCAGTTCGGGGAAGACAAAATACATGGGTTCCTAGTGGAAGTTTGAAGGCATGATTTGCAAGCCAATCGGCACACTGATTGGCCTCTCTGTAGTTATGTTTTACGTCCACCTTCCACTGCTGACTTGGGATTTCACGGATGTCCAAAAGGATGGGGGACCTGACCGAGGGAGTACACCCTGTGTAGACTGTAGGTAGTTCGCAGCAAGCTTCGAGTCCACCTCCACTGACAATTGCTTGATTCCCAAGTTCCATGCGAGCTCAAAACCTTTAAGAACACCCCATAGCTCCGCCTCCACGCTAGAGCACCTGCCCAGACATGAAGCCAAACCAGCTATCCAAGTGCCGTCTCCATTGCGGATGAGCCCCCCTGCGGTTGCCAGCTTGGATGAGCCCCTTCGTGCTCTGTTGTGTAATGTACTGTTATGTGTTTGTTTATTTGAAAGTAAAGTAAGTGAGTTGTGTTAGGTGTGTAACTTTTAAAAAGGTACTATTATTGTGTAGAAAACGTGGGTGTGCTTTGAAAAGTTGTGTGTATGAAAAAGTGGCAGAGAAGCCTCTTCTATTGCTCTGTTTTGCTGTCAAAAAAACCGCAGCAACCCTTCCATCAAAATAGATCACGTTTATGCCTTAGAGAGTGAGAGATATTGAAGTTTTTAGCTTGCCAACATTGTGGTATCAGAGCTGAAGGTTTTAGAGCATCACGTGGAGCTAGAAAGTGAAGAAAAGAGTGGGTTGAAGACATAAAATGGCAAGCAACAAGGTTATAAGTTTGAGCTCAGTTCAAGTTCCTCTTTTTCAAGGGGAAAAGTATGATTTCTGGAGTGTGAAGCTGAAGACTTTGTTTGGGTCACTTCAAGTGCTAGAAATAGTAGAAGAGGGGTACGAGGAGCCCGAAGATGATGCGGAGATGATGATAGCTCAACTAAGAGAACTCAAGGAGAAGAAGACTCTTGATGCCGCTGTTTTGGGGATGATTCAAAGGGGAGTTTCTGATGTGATCTTTCCCTGGATTATGAGAGCAACGAAGGCAAAGGAAGCTTGGGAAATCTTACAAAAGGAGTACCAAGGTGATGAAAAGGTAAAAGCTGTCAAACTTCAATCTTGGAGAAGAGAGTTCGAGAATCTGAAAATGAAAGAAAATGAGAAGATTGATGAGTTTTTTACTAGATTTATTGATGTGGTGAATGAAATGAAGACCTATGGTGAAGAGTTCACTGATAAGAGAATTGTAGAGAAGGTTTTGATTAGTGTTCCTGAGAAATTCGACCCCATTATTGCTGTGATTGAAGAGACTAAAGATTTGTCAACTTTGGGTGTGCAAGAGTCGATTGGTTCTTTGAAGGCTTATGAGCAAAGATTGGCAAGAAACTTAGAAAAATCAGTTGAGAATGCCTTGAAATCAAAGCTGATTTTTGACTCCAAGAGTCACGAGCATGGTTCGACGAGTTTTGCTCCAAAGAAGGATGAATCTTTTAGAGGTGGAAGATTTGGTAGAGGAAGAGGAAGATGGCAAGTTTCAAGGGGAAGAGGTAGAGGAAGATTTGGCTATGACAACAAGCAAAGTGATGAACGATCAATAAGGAGATGCCATGTTTGTGATAAAGTTGGTCATATTGTTAAAGATTGTTGGTATAATGATAATAGACCAAGATATCATAATTGTAGAAAGTTTGGTCATATGAAAAAAGATTGTAGAGTGAAGGTTGGTCAACAAGCTAGTACGGTTGAGGAGAAACAAAGTGAAAGGAGTTTGTTTTATGCTTGTCAAAGTGACATGGAAAGAAAAGGTAAGAAGTGGCTTATTGATAATGGTTGTAGTAGCCATATGATAGCGGATAAAAGCATCTTTGTTGACTTGGATTTGACATTTCAGTCCAATGTTAAGGTTGGAAATGGAGCACTTATGCAAGTAAAAGGAATTGGATCACTTGGGGTTCAAACGAAGAGAGGAATGGAGAAGATTCATGAAGTCTTGTATATTCCGGAGATTGATCAAAATCTGTTAAGTGTTGGACAGCTTGTAGAACATGGATATACTTTGCATTTTGAGGCTGATTTTTGCACTATTTTTTACAAGAAGGAGAAGAATGAAGCATTGGCTAAAGTGGAGATGGTGAATAGATGTTTTCTGCTGGAATTCAAGTATGCTAAAGATGTTGCAATGAAGGTGAATGTTGGTGATGATTCTTGGCTTTGGCATAAAAGACTTGGCCACTTGAATTTTGGTGGTCTCAAATTACTTCAACAAAAGAATATGGTGCAAGGACTTCCAATGATTCATGATAAGAATGAAGTGTGTGAAGGATTGTACTTGGAAAGCACCATAGAAAGTCTTTTCCAACCGGAGTTGCATGGAGAGCAAAGGAGAAGTTGGAGTTGGTGCATACCGATATTTGCGGTCCTATGTCTATTACTTCTCATTCTGGAAATAGATACTTCCTCTTATTTGTTGATGATTATACGAGGATGACATGGGTTTATTTCTTGAGGCAAAAATCTGACTTTTTTCAGTTTTCAAAAGGTTCAAAAGCCTTGTTGAAAATCAGAGTGGCTGCAACATTAAAGTTTTGAGAAGTGATAGGGGAAAGGAGTACACTTCAAGAGAATTTCAGAAGTTTTGTGAAGATGAAGGTGTGGAGAGGCAGCTTACAGTTGGCTATACTCCACAACAAAATGGAGTTTTGGAGAGGAAGAACCAAACAGTTATGGAGATGGCAAAATCGATGTTGTTTGAGAAGAAGTTGCCAAAAGTTTTTTGGGCAGAGGTTGTAAATACAGCTGTATATTTGATGAATAGATGTCCAACAAAGGCAGTATGGAATATAACTCCATTTGAAGCTTGGAGTGGGAGGAAACCATCGGTAAATCATTTGAAAGTTTTTGGGTGTATGGCTTATGCTCAAATTCCGAAAGAGAAGAGGAGAAAGCTTAATGAAGTTAGTGAGGAATGTTTATTTATTGGCTATAGCTCTATGTCAAAAGGCTACATATTGTTCAATCTGAAATCCAAGAAGGTGATCATAAGTCGAGATGTAATTTTTGATGAAAATGCTACTTGGAATTGGGAGGAGAGTAAGGTTGATAAGGCTGCCATTTTACAGCAAAGACTAAGCCATGATGGTAATGAAAATGTTGAAGAGACTCCACAAAAATATAGAAGTTTGAGCAATATTTATGCTACGTGCAATTATTATATTGAAGAACCAGAAGACTACGAAGATGCAATGAAAGAAGAAGCTTGGAGAATAGCTATGCAAGAAGAGATTGACATCATAGAGAAAAATCAGACTTGGGAACTTGTTGAAAGACCGAAAGATAGAGAAGTTATTGAAGTCAAATGGATTTATAAAGTGAAGCACAACCCAAATAGATCGTTGCAAAGAAAAAAGGCAAGATTGGTCGTAAAAGGCTATTCACAATAGCCAGGTGTGGACTTTGATGAAACTTTTGCTCCGGTAGCTTGAAAGGATACGATTTGGGCATTAATTGCCTTGGCTGCCCATAAAGGTTGGTTTCTTCACTAACTTGATGTCAAATCAGTGTTTCTAAATGGTGAACTCAAAGAAGAGGTGTATGTTGAACAACTGGAGGGCTTTGTTATAAAAAGCCATAAAGAGAAGGTGTACCAATTGAAGAAAGCACTTTATGGTTTGAAGCAAGCACTGAGAGCTTGGTATAGCCAAATTTACAAGTATCTCTTTGAGCAAAGATTTGAAAGAAGCAAGAGTGAACCTACTTTATATGTGAAGCACCAAGGTGTGTCCAACATTCTCATTATTGCTCTTTATGTTGATGATTTAGTGTTCACTGGAAATGATGAGAGAATGATTGAGGAGTTTAAGAAGGAGATGGTGAAGAGGTATGAAATGAGTGATATGGGATTGTTACATCATTTTCTTGGCATTGAAGTATATCAAGATGGTGATGGTGTGTTCATTTGTCAAAAGAAGTACGCTGAAAAGATTTTGAAGAAGTATGGAGTGACGGGTGCAATTTTACACCGACACCACTTGTAGTTGGTGAGAAGTTAATGAAAAATGATGGAGGAAGAAAGGTGGATGCGAAGGATTACAAGAGCTTGGTTGGAAGTTTGCTTTATTTGACATCGACGAGGCCTGACATCATGTTTGCAGCAAGTTTGTTATCAAGGTTCTCCAACGACCCAAGTCATATTCACAAAGGTGCTGTAAAAAGGGTGTTGAAGTACATTAGAAGCACTTTGGACTATGGTCTGAGATATGAAAAAGGATGTGAAGTTAAGCTGGTTGGTTTTTGTGATAGTGATTATGCTGGTTGTGAGGTTGATTCGAAGAGCACTTCAGGCTATGTTTTTACTCTTGGTTCGAGAGTGTTTTCTTGGTGTTCAAAGAAGCAAGAATCTGTTTCATTATCCATGGCTGAATCTGAATATATTGCAGCTGGTCTTGCAACTCAAGAAGTAGCGTGGTTGAAGAGAATCCTTGAAGATGTTGGAGAAAAATAAGATGAAGCCGTTGTGGTCTATTGTGATAACAAATCAGCAATAGCAATGGCAAAGAACCCTGTTTATCATAGTCGCACGAAGCACATTGCAGTGAGGCATCATTTCATTCGTGAAGCAATTGAAGAAGGTGTTGTTGAACTGAAGTATTGTCGATCCGAGGAGCAATTGGCAGACATATTTACTAAGGCACTATCAAGGGCAAGGTTCGAGAAGTTGAGAGCAGTACTTGGAGTTCAAGAACAGCACATTAAGGGGGAGAATGTTGTGTAATGTACTGTTATGTGTTTGTTTATTTGAAAGTAAAGTAAGTGAGTTGTGTTAGGTGTGTAACTTTTAAAAAGGTACTATTATTGTGTAGAAAACGTGGGTGTGCTTTGAAAAGTTGTGTGTATGACAAAGTGGCAGAGAAGCCTCTTCTATTGCTCTGTTTTGCTGTCAAAAAAACCGCAGCAACCCTTCCATCAAAATAGATCACGTTTATGCCTTAGAGAGTGAGAGATATTGAAGTTTTTATCTTGCCAACATCCATCGGTGTTGAGCTTCAGTAGGGTTCCTCATGGTGGTGTCCATCCAATCAACTTAGTCGCGCGCGCGTTACCCTGCTCTTCATATTCTTGTTGCTGCATCCTTGGCGTCCTGAATTTCCCTGGTCCTATTACATATAGAGGCACATGCATTAAATGACCGCTCCTCTCCCTCTTTCCATACATCAAAGTTATGCCATCTCCAAAAACTTGGACGGATTTTTGTTGTTTGCTGCCAATAAGTCCATCCAACCCTAGCGAATTTTGATGTAGTCCAAAAGGAAGCATCCGCTCAACTCCTTATTTTCTATCTTATCCCTTTTGCCATTATAGGCCAAATAGATATCAGTGCCTTCCACAAGGAGGAGTGTGCTCGCTTGCATGGGACAGTAGGAATTACAGCTTCTTGGTTAATGTACTTTCCTTCGTAACTTGGACCCACAGGGACTATCCGTTATTAGTCCCCATGCAAATTTCATAAGCAAGGCCATATTTTGGTCTCGCATATGCTTGAATCCCATACCCCCATCCCGCTTAGGTTTACAGAGCGTATTCCAAGGGAGGAGATGTGACTTCCTGTTGGTCTTCCATATGAAGTTCCGTTGAATTTTCTCGATCTCATCACAAAGGCCCACAGGTAATTTAGCTGCTTGTATCCAATAGCACGGGAGAGCTGAGATGACTGATGGATGACAAAAGCAAGTGATACACCAACCTATGCTCCACACAGATTCTGTACTTTGTTTTTGTCCATTTAGACTGATTTGAAGATTTTTAGCTGTCTTTTGGTTTTTATGAACAGAAACGCGAAGTGATTTTCGGAGAGTTGACAGCAACCCTTAGATCTATGCTCTACACAGATTCATGCATTCGTGTTTGATCTCAGATTTCTTGATAATTTGGTATGCGTAAAATAACTTCTTTCTCTATCCCTTATGTAACTAAAACTTTGACGATTTGTATTACATTTATTGATTCATTTTCTGTAGATAAGCAGTAACATGAAATGCTGATTGTTATTTGAACCAGTTTGCTATCTTTTCTGATGAAGCATACTTTGGTATCTTCCATTAGGTTCTTGGAAATAAGCCCAGAAGGGAAGGTGCCAGTGGTTAAATTTGAGGACAAGTGGGTGGCAGATTCCGATGTGCTTGTTGGTATGCTAGGGGAGAAATATCCCGAACCTTCCCTCGCCACTCCTCCTGAGTTTGCTTCTGTGTGAGTGACCCCTGGATAACCCCTCCGAATCTGTAAATTTCCATCCTGTGCTTAATCAACAGCTATTATCGGACACATGACTCTTTGAGCTGCTATGTAGTTGTGATATTTTACTAGATTATCTATGACTGGTGCCTCTTTAGTTCTTTGATTCTGGTTCCAATTTATAATGATTCTATCAAGACTCGTTCTTTCTCAAGTATGTTTCCGATTAGTGTGTTATGTTGTATGGAGCTTATATGATATTTGCATTTTATATGCACTGTTTGATGATGCAGGGGTTCAAAGCTATTCCCTGCCTTCTTCAAGTTTTTAAAGAGCAAGGATCCGAATGATGGAACAGAGCAGGCACTGCTCGAGGAATTAAAGGCTCTTGATGAGCACTTCAAGGCACATGTATGTATAAACCCTGAACGAACGAACAACTCGCTTAATTTTCCAACTTATTTCTTTTCATCTTTCTCCCCGCAAGACGGAATCAAAGTTCTTGATATTTGAACCCAGGGCCCATTCATCGCTGGTGAGAAAGTTACTGCTGCTGATCTTAGCTTGGCACCAAAGCTATTTCATCTCGAGATTGCTCTTGGTCATTTCAAGCAGTGGACTATTCCGGAAGAATTGACTCATCTCCACAACTACATAAAGGTACTTTATAGTTGCCGCAGTTTCTCCAGACTTGTGCTTTCCTGTTATTGGTACTAGTTTTCATGGAAGTTTCCCAAGTTGGCTCGACTAACAGCGTCACCTGTTACCTTCTCGCAGTCGATCTTCTCCCTTGAATCCTTTGCCAAGACCAAGGCTGACAGGGAGCATGTCATTGCTGGATGGGCGCAGAAGGTCAATGCATGAACTTGTTCCAAACTATGAGTTTCTTCGATACCAGATACAATACATTGTTCGGGCTTCTTCGTGGTAGCTTTTCGAATAAATAAAGATCGTTGATGGTCCCTGGTTTTCTCTGTTATGTGAATGAAGCAGCATGTAGCTGCATTGTTTAATGGTACTTCATGTGTAGTAGATTTTGGATCCAGCTAATGGAGCTAATGCTATGGCAGTATTTTCCTGATCTCCTCTTTTCCGCATAATCTAGGATTTAAACTCGAGACATCTACTGAACTTAAGACCGTGGTCCAATTGTCAATTAGGTGATTCGAACTTGAGACATGTTCCGAACTAAGACCTTGGTCCAATTGTCAATTGGGTTGTTCGAGCTTGAGACATGTTCCGATTTAAGACCTTGAAACCTTGGTCCAATTGTCAATTCGATGATTAGAACTTGAGATATGTTTGGGTCCAGTCGACACATTATCTGACCTTGTTCATGTGGCATCCTGATCATAACAAAAAGTCGTCAAAAATAATACAATAAATAGGAAACATTTATAGGATCACCACAAAGACAAACAAATTAAAATTTCGCTTAGAGGCCGTCAGATATCTGACGTGTCCAAGACATTCAGGCTTTTGAGATTGTCAGCTCCCAAGAGAGGAACAGCCAGCCTCGGACAGCTTCTTATGACGAGCCTTGTGACTAGAGGCATTGCTCCAGGGTTCACCTCGATTCGCTCAAGCATTCTCAGCCCTTCAAGTTGGAGCATCTTCAGGTTTCCAAACCAGCCCTCCTCGACCACCAAGTCGGTCTTAGCGTATGCGTCGTCTGCTAGTTTCAGCTCAACTAAGCAAGGAAGCCCTCCGAGTGTCTCCAGTTGGCTGACTTGCAGTCGGGACCACTGTAACCGCAGCTTGGCCAGGCTGTGCAGCGAGCTAATCCAGCACGGGAGGCCCGATCCTGCCAAGTGCAGGCTTCGGATGGGGCAAGGCATATCGACTCCTATGCTGTCCAAGTCAAGGAGCTCTTGTCGGGTAGCTGATATGACTTGTAAGGAGTAGAGATCCGTCATTCCAACTAACGATTCACACAACGCCTTCCCGTCTGCGCTCTTCAACCCGGAGATGCCGAGCTTTCTCAGCTTGGCCATCGACTTCAGCTCTTCCGTGAACCTATTGCAGTTCGTCCGATGCGCCTTCACGAGGGACATCTTTTGTAAAGATTCCAACTGCTTGATCCCAGGCACCACCTCTACTCCTTCCATACTCAACTTCTGATGATTAATCAGAAGGTAAACCAATTGTTGAAGCTTTGTTATTTCCTGTGGCAAGTTAGTGATGAGAGTTTGCCTGAGGTCAAGAGTCACCAAGCTCTGCAGATTCTCGATCGACTTCGGGATTTTCTTTACGTCTGTGTTCCTCAGGCTCAGATGTTTGAGAAGTTTGAGTTTCGCGATTTCCTCCGGGAAATCCTCCAATTTGGCATCTTCGAAATCCAGGACCTTCAAAAGGCTGAAGGGTTTCAGTAGTTTGCTAGGCAGTTTGTCTGATGTAAACATCATTAGGCTACGAACACCGTACAAGTTCATGTCTTCCAGGAATGCACCAGTGCCGACTCTGTGGAGAGCGAGGCGTCGGATTTTGTCTCCCGAAGCTTTGTTTGATCTTGGGAGAACTGAGCAGAATTCCACCTCCTCGGACTTGGGAAGTATGAACTGGAGCACCAAGCTTTGCACCCTGCAACTCCTTACATTCCCTTCAAAGTCCCTCCTAGTGATGACGACCAAACCCTTGCGGATGAGCTCGTCGAGGTACTTCTCAGCTTCCTCTTCCAAACTCCTCCCGCTCTCCTCCTTCACAAAGTTCTCCGCTATCCACAAACGGATCAGCCTTCCTCGGGTGACAGAGTAGTCTTCAGGGAAGTTGCTGAAGTGCAAGAAGCAGCACCTCTTATTGTGGGGGAGATTGTTGTAGCTCTGAAGCCAAATTCTTCCTACAATCGACAGGTCCGCATTGCCCAAGAGCTCGAGCCCCAGACTGCCATTTAACTTCTTGAATTCCTCTGGACTCTTCTGATGTTTGGTTGACAAAAGACGGCCCAAAGCAATAACTGCAACTGGTAAGCTTTCACATCGCTTAAGGAGCTTCACCGTCCATTCAAACAAGTGCGCAGGACACTCCCCGCCGGGAAAAGCAAGATTACACAGGAGCCTCCAGCTCTCTTCCCATGTTAAGCACTCAACCTCGTAGACGTTACTTTCGAGACGTGTGGGATACGAGGTTGCATCTTGTTCGCGAGCGGCAACTATGACTCTGCTACCTGTCTTATGATCCGGTAAAAGGGACATGAGGTAAGTGCAATCAGCCTTCCTCAAAATGCCATCAATGAAAAGGGCATATCTCTTCTTCAAGAGGTATGCAAGCCTATCTTCGTCGCTCATCTGTTGAGGTAGCGGTCTCCATCGCGAAGCCCCAACCGCTGCCACCACACTCTCCAACACTGCCTTCGGGTTGGAAGCGTTTTGGACGTCAATCCAAACACACTGCCTAAACTCGCCCTTCAACTTCTTGAACACTTGTTTCAACACCGTAGTTTTACCTGAACCGCGCGGTCCAACCACTGATATTACAGCAAGGGGTGATCCACCCTCCAGAACGGCACCCGCGAGCTTGCTAGATCTCGCATCAATCCCGACAAGTTCATTCTCCTTGAGATCCAGGTAGGCCGCAGGAGAAGATACCGCAGCCGAACCCGAAGGCGAACCCGAACCCGAAGAATTTACATGTTGTAGATGATCAGAGGAGCGGAAAAGGACAGGATCCAAGTCCTTCATTTGCTTGATCCTGGCATCTAGTTTACTGACAGCCTCAGATAAGTGACGGCGGCCTCCCCAACCCCCCAAGGGGTGAGCCACATGATGAAGGGCCTTGGTGACTCTGTGTTGATGCAGGTTTTGAGGAACATCCAACAGGAACTTGTCGACAGCGTCCTCTATCGCGTAGGCCAAGTCGCGGATATCGACAACACGGTTCTTGTTCACCTCGGTCAACCCATCAACCTCGTCCGTGTCTCTTAGAAAGGCCTGCATTGTCTGCAGCGCTTTCGAAAGGCGGTCGTCGAGGTCGGAAGGGTTGACAAAGGTCGATCCTAACTGAGCAAGGGCAGCTGCAACAGCTGCTCCAGCTACTGAAACAAGTATATCTGCCATTTTTAACTTTCTGGGTTGGTTTCTTTTTGCAACTTAATTTGATAGTCTCTCTCTATCCTCTACTTTGTCAATCTATCAATCAATTTGGTGCTTTCTAGTAGAAAAATAGCTTGCTTTGTTTTGTTTTGAATGGCTTTGTTATAAAGATGCCACTTTTATAGACCGCAATACTTTCTGAGACAATTAATTCAAGAAGATATTCGGATATCATTAAGTTGACTAATCTAGTTTTGAGCTGACCGAACTCTGGAAAAATAAAAAAAAATTCTCCCAACAAATATTTAACAATATTACATTCTTAAAGTTCCAAACACAAAACTTTTTGTTTTCAGCTAAAACAATATTTTTGCTAGTACTTCGTAACTTGTGCACTAATATACAAGACCAATGAAAGTTGGGTTTTGCTAATATAAAAGTATCATTGCAGAAATATACCGAAATAAAATTCGACAAAGCTTTGTATATCAGAGTAATTGGCTCGTTTGCTAATCCACTTGGAAATGTCCTCACATTTTCTGTACGTCAAAGACTTTTACAATTGGAATCCAGTCTTACAAGGTTGCTGGCTTTCGTTTATTATGTGATAATTACTGATATATTGAAGCTTTCAAGAAAAAGTACAGATACTTGCACTGATAAAAAAAAAAAGTGCTGCTTGGTTGCTCTTCGTTTATTGATGTCATAATTTACTTAATAAATAGATGAATTAATTTAGTTTGATTAGATCAGTTGTGAAGTCCCTTTCTTGTTGGATGACATGGAAGGTTCGCTTGAGGAAATTTTGGTTGGTGGAAACAAGGAAACAAAAAGTCAACTTGTCTGGTTCCTATCGTTTAAAAAGTCAACTTGTCTAGTTCCTATCAATTGCCAAATATGTTCGATCGGAAATGTAAAAGTAGTCTCTCCCCTCACTGTTTCCCTCTTATTGTTTCTCCCCTCTCCCACTCTTCTTCATCGAATATTTAATATTATTGTTTCTAAAAAGTTAAAATCTTATTAAAATAAAATTAGTGTCTAAGTTGTTCATCTAAGTATTTATTGATAGATCAATCAATATGTAAAGCCGGTTGATTATTTTGATCAACCCAACTATCCCTCTCCGTTTGTAAATATATATATATATTTTTTTAATATAATCCATTTAACCAAAAAAACCAGGCGCAACCAATATCATCGATTGGCAAGCTCAAGCTCATGCATGAAGAACCTGTGGAGAAGCTTTAGGATCCAGGAGAAGCAGGGACTTGATTGTTGTAGCAGCAGAGTTTTTTTGATAAGTAAAAGATTTTATTATCCACCAAAGAAATTACACCAAAGGTGCACAAAGTGCACTATACCAAGAGCGTCGAAAGACAAACGTCTAAGTCACACCAAAAGTGTCAAAAGACACAAATGCCTAAAGATTACATCAAAGGTGCACAAGCACACTACGTCTAAGCAACGCCTAAAGCCCAAAGCGACCCAGCCCACCCTGCCAAAGGATGGATCAAAATGAACCACGTGCCGCCTCCTTAAACTATTGGATGATCTCAGAGGGATCGCCCTCCCAAAAACATCCGAGTCTTTGCACCAAATCCCATGTCTCGACAGCCTGCTCCTCCAGCCGAGCATCATTTACATCCGGGGGCTTGGGGCTTAGGGCTTGCCTTCTCCAAAGCTCGAGCAAGAGAAGCTACCTTAATCTTATGCCCGGGTCTCCGCGTCAGAGCAAAAGCTTTGTACGTGGGTTTTTGAGATCTCGAGCTTGATCTCGTTGGCACCACACATCTTCCTTTGCCTCTGGACTCCGCCGAAGCTTAGATTACACCACAACCGCCTCCCACATTTGAGACAACCTCCTCTGGGCCGTAAACTGTATTGACAGCAACGTCCTCCCTGACAACATCCTCCACCCTGACCAATTGCTTCCCACCAACTCTACCATTTGGAGGGAGCCGACCCTCAAATTCTTCGACTCCTTGACAGATCTGTTAGGGGTCATCTGGCAGAAACTCTCCAACCATTTGTGCCTCCAGCATCTCCACATTCAAAACCTCCCCATTTGAAAATGTCGCACCCAACATAGACTCAACATTCTGTTCTGAATCGACAGAATCAGGAACCTGCACTAAATCAGGAACGTCAGCAGCAGTAGCAGCAGAATGCTCAACAAAGGGGTCATTGGCCTGACAAACCATATCATCAGCCATAACAAGAGCCCACTCAACCAAATCAGCTTTAAAGAAGGCAGGGGAAGATGGCAAAATGCTTGCAGTCCCACTGGGAGAAATCGACCAGATGGCAGTTTGTAGTAAATTCATCCATATGTCCTTGAAAAAGGGTAGCAGAGAGTTAACCCAGAGCCGGGAATTTACGATCGAGCAAGAACATCCAGCTTTGAGAAGAGCCGTAACCGCACATCTTAAAAACCACTCATCGACAAATACATCAAGAGAGTTGAGCTCTAAGACCTTCAAGCACTCTGCTGAGATGGGGGAAGGAGAGTCCACCAGAGGTTGAGGACGACGAGCCATTCCGATAGAGCTGCCCTCCCAAACTCAAAAGGGCCCGAGCGATGAAATGGTCTTAAGAGGAGCCAGCGAGGAGGATGCAAAACTCCTGGGTTTACCCCTATCAAACTTTGCCTTGGTCATAAAAGAGGCTTGTTTTCCACTTTGGCACCGTTAGATTTAAGGATTACAGCAACAATATCTACAGAGAAGGGGACTCTAACAAACCCAAACCTAGAGTTCCTCTTAGACCTATTGACAGCCACGAAAGAGTCCACCACCATACATATAGGTTTGAAATGTTGACGGATGTTAATTGACTATCTGCAGGGACGTGATTGGTTAAATCCAAGAACCATAGAATCAATCTGATATTTTCCACACGCGCGAGGAATGAAGAGTTCAAACTGTGCCAACTGTTGGGCTTTGATAGGAGAGTTAGGAAATAAATAGAAAATTGTACTCAACAGATGTAACTAACTTTTACTCTCTTCTTCGATAATACTCGACAATTATTTTGAGCTCGTGAAGCTTCGTCAATGGCAGCTTCTTGATCTTTCACCTTTTCTATTCGTTTCTTTTCTATTGAGATTGTATTCGCATTTCTAATATGATATCAGAGCTTTAGGCAGAGTTCGCCTAAAGTCAATCCTGGATTCCTCCATTAAGAGAAGCTTTCGTGAAGTATTAATGGCGAGCACACCTTCGCGCAAGGGAGATCAAGGCAATGGAAATCGAGACCTTCCTAACTTGGGAGCAGAAGTGCATTATCCTGGTAACTCTCAAGAAATCTCTCTTTACTATCTTCATTCGAGTGAGAACCCTGCTTCCGTACTTGTCACACCATTGTTGAACAACTCTAACTACCATAGTTGTAGCAAAGCTATGCAAAGAGCATTTAGGTCTAAAAGGAAATGGACTCTAGTGAGCAGTACAGTTGAACCTCCTGATGTTGATGATGAAGAGTATTTAGAATGGGAAAGTTGCAATAGTATGTTAATATCTTGGATTATGTCCTCTGTAGAGCCGTTGATTGCTCAGAGCATCAATGATCTAGAAACTGCTATAGAAGTCTGGAATGAACTGAAAGAGCATTTTGGAAGTGGAGATTCTATTCAGATTGCACGCTTGCAAACACAACTTTGTACACTTAAGCAAGGAGCATTGTCAGTGAATGATTACTTTACTCTTTTTTGAACCCTTTGGGATCAGTTTATTCAGTATAAACTAGTGGAGTTGTGCAAGTGTGTAGAGAAGGAAAAAGGTTCCTCAGATTGTGCCTCGGTCAAGTCCATACGATTGGCTCTACAACATGATCAAGTGATAAAATTCTTGATCGGATTGAATGAGAACTTTGATAATGTGAGGTCACAGATCATGATGATAGATCCACTTCCCACCATGAGTCGCACTTTGTACTTGGCACTGCAACATGAACAACAATTATTGGAGAGTGTCCAGTCGGGAATTCATGTGAATACAACCTCTTCGAAGGGTATGAATGTCAGAAAAGACTCGACAAGCTCAATTGTATCTACTGCTACAAATTCAACTGGAAGTCGAGGTTCTGGCAATTCCAACCATTACAGGAGAAATTGGAATGATAAAAGGCTGGTTTACACGTATTGTGGGAAGGAGGGTCATATAGTTGATAAGTGCTATAGAAAGCACGATTTTTTGCCTAACTTCAAGTTCACTAGAGGTCCTTCACAAAACAATGGAAATTCTCATTCGTTTGCTGGTTCTACTCAAGTGTACGAGGGTGATCAGTCTGCAATCACATCATCAAACATTGAAGTAGCTTGCCCTGATCAAAAGAATCTGCAGACGTTGGGCATCACACATGATCAAGTTCGTGGTCTCATCGCATTGCTCTAATAGGAAACCAGCACGCCTACGAGTTCTGTTTTTAGTTGCACCTCTGATCAATCAGCTCAGTCCACTCATCAGGCTCCTAGTAATTCATCTAATAATCTCCACAGGTTCTTCATGCATGAGCTTAAGCTTGCCAATCGATGATAACCAATTAATCAAGGAGTATATACCAATCATCACACAGATGAGTCGTCAATCCTAATTTACATTTTTCAGCATATTTAATCAAGAAAAGGTGAAAGAGCTCACAAGCTTAATAAACAACTACAATAAGAGAGGGGAACCCTAAAAAACTACAATAAGAGAGGAGACTTTACTTCTACGCTGCTTTCAATTTAACTAAATGAGTTTCCTGTAATAAACAGAATTTGGATACCTTGGGGACTTAAGAAGGGTTGTCCCTAATTAGGGACTACGATATGGGCCATTGGATCAGAATCTAATTTTAAAGATACTGATCTGATGGTTATTAATGGACAAGGACATTTTCGACTTTTGACTAAAGGTAATTGACACCCACTAATTAATGATCCCACATTTTTAGGCAAAGTATCAGTTAATTTTTAAATTTTGAATACATTAATTAGTTATGAAAATAGGAATTAACAAAAACCAAAAAACCAAAAACTGTTCACTTCCCTCCCACTAACCCACGTTTCCCAAAATCACTAAACTGTTCATCTTCTCTAATCTCAGCTGATCCAAGCTGACAACGTTGCACGGAACCCTCTGAACCCTAAAAAGAACAGAAAACCCTCTTTCGTGCCTCCTCTTTTCCCTGACGAACTCCCTCTTCCCTTATCTTCCTGGCAAACCCTCCACCCTCTTCTCGTCTACACCCTCTGACCCGCTTTATCACGTCGGAGCCCGAGCACCCATTTGAGTGGGGACTGCCCGTCGACCTTATTTTTCCTGTGGCAGTCTATTCAATGTCGCCTTCTTTGGTGAGTATTTATTCCTCTACCATTTCATAAACTTTTTGTCATTTGATATTTCTCATCATTTATAATCTGATTTTTTGGATAAACACGATGAACAAGAAAGAACACCCTTCGACGAGAGTAAAAATATTGGCGCCCAGGAGTCAATCAAAGGAAAAGAAAGATGAGAAGATGCGATGCTTGTGCTTGTAACCATTTGTTTTGATTGGTGCTTCACTTTTGTTGCCAGTTGTTGTTTTGTGTTTTAGTTACTTGACTGGTGTGGATTGCTATTATTAGTTTAAAACGTTGGTTCATTGGTATGAATTGGTGGTTCTTTGGTCTGATTTTGTTGTTCATTGGTACGAATTAATGGTTGATTGGTATGAATTAGTTGTTGGTACATTGGTATGAATTGGTGGTTCATTGGTCCAAATTTGCTAGTACATTGGTATGAATTACAAGTACACTGATTTGATTGCTACTTTGTTGGTTTCCTTGTCTGATTTGTGTGTCTTGTTGGTTTGCTTGTGTGCTTACCCCTGGTTTGTTGCATTTTATAGAGTCTAAATATATTCTGCAAGCTTTCAAAGATTATGGCCATCAACGAGTTTTTACAGTCACATGTACACAAAGACTACAAACAAAATTGAGAAGCTCTCATTAGAGATGCAGGTTTTGGTTTTCTTTTGGATCTGGCCATTGATGATCCTACCAAAAATGAAGTAATGCTACTCATTCGCAAAAGGTGGGGGACATGATATAAATGTGACAGGTGATCATGTTCAAACAATGTATGGGGCTGGGCCATTTGGCAAAATGCGTATTGACTTGGACGCACAGTGGAGCGATAAAGCCAAGTGGCATTTCAGAGAAGAACTTGGAGACATGGGTATCATGCCTTCCGGACATTCATATGCGAAGACGAAGGACCTGGATTCAGCACTCAGGAGGATGGAGACTTGTGTGCTGAATGATGAACAATGGGTAAAGATATATATCTTATATGCATTATCAGTATTTTTACTTGCTCTGACGACAGACGTCATTGGGGGTAAGTATTGGCAATACATTGTCCCGCTCACCCATGTGCAAAATCATAATTGGATGGAGCATATCGCTCTAAAGGCAAATGTGGAGTTCGCAAGGGCTTCAGATGCGTTGAAAGATGGGATGCATATCAAGATGGGTGGAAATGCACATGCTCTGCTTGATTGTTCCACCAATTCTTTTCGTCGTGCATGAAAGACTAATAATGTTCCTCCTCCTGTGGCCAAGCTACCCATTAGACGGCCAGTGACAATTGAATCATATAATGATATGTCGTTGGACCAGGTATTAAAATATAAACTGTAGTCATTTTGTTAATATTATTTATTAGTATAATTATGAGTAATAACAGTAGATTTTGTTCGTTTTGCAGCTCTATAAATGCTTTTACAAGCTGCACGTTGAGGTCGAGGTTGTTAAAAAACTTATCGTAGAAAAAGAAAAGGCCGAGACCTGGAACGAGCAAGGAAACCGTGATATAGGTAATAGCCAACAGTATGAGCATAAGGAAAACCCCGAGGTAATATTTCTTTAGACAGTTACTGCTATTAATGTTTCTGTGGTTAGAGAAGATCTTCATTTGTTTGTTTTTGCTTATTCACTTGTTTTTGTTGATCATTGGTTTATTTTATTGGTTAACTGGTTCGCATTACTGGTTCACTGGTTTGTTTTATTGGTTAAATGGTTTGCATTACTGGTTCTCTGTTCTTTTGTGCATAGGTCAATGTACTTGTCCCCGAGGGTGAAGAGGAGATCAATGTGCAATCTGAGGCACATGAAAAATATTTTTAACTAACCGTTGACATCTATTTTTATTATTTGTGTTGTCTAATATGTGTAATGACACAGGTTCATCCGGAAAGAAAGAAGAAGGAACTTGCATCCAATGTAGATGCTGGGGTTGAATCTATGAACCCCGATGTCTAATCTATTTTTATAATTTATGTCGTCTAATCTGGGCTTTACTATCAAACCAATCATTTTTGTTTCAAATAAAAGTAAACACGGATACAAACAAATCCATGACACCCATAGTACTCTTCCTAATCAATTAAAATTGGATTTCACTGGGAAAATGGTTTAAATCTATGTCTAAAATAGGTTGATCAATTGTTACATCTTCCTTGTTACCATCCCGTTTTTTGTCGCTGTTTACTGCTTCTCCATTTGACCGTTGCTTCTTTCTCTTTCTTTCGTGCTTTTTCCTTATTTTTTCACGACCTTTTTCACTCGCACTCTTCATCCTCGTTCTGGACTTGTTAGGATTGTTTCGTTTCCTGATTGTTTTCCGAACTGACTTTGGAGTTGATTGATTATTTTCATCATTAGCTTTCTCTTGTTGGTCTTCTCCTGTAGCAACTTAAATTAAAAGAAAAGCCTTAGCAATCTATAATGATTAAAAATAAAGTTCCAATAATTAAAATAGGATGCTATATGTACCCGAGGAAGATCTTTGTGAATAGTGAGCAATCATTTTGTTAAGGTTTTCGTCAACTCCTTTGACATCTTCCCAATGTAAACATACCATATCAATTAAATAATTCATCTTATACGTCAAATATTAGCGGTATTGCATAAAATTGCTATCCTTTGTTGGTTGGTCCATTGATATAATTAAGCCTTCTTTTGCTTTTTTGGTCCCCCTCCTCAAAATATAATGATGAGGCAGCGTACTAAAATTAGAACCATCAGCGAAGCAACTCATAGTTGTCATAACCTTCATTATATGTCTGCAAATCATGCCAAGTGTTTCGTACATGCGACAAGAACATGCTAGCAATGTTTTGCTTTTCTGAACTTCCACCAGTCTTGTATCTTGCACCTTAGTACTGTTACCTTTCTTGAAGACGCGGTAGCATATAGTGTCCCCTACATTAGTAGGTAAATAAATCAGTGACCAGCAAATCAAACCAGTGAGCTAGCATTTCGAACCTATTAGCTAACATTTCAAACTAATATATCGGCAATTAATATCAGTAAACTGGCAAATCAAACCGGTAAACAAGCAAAGCAGACCAGCAAACCATCAATTCAAACTAGTGAACAAATAAACTATAGCAAAAAAACAAAACGTCAATTCAAATTAGGGAACCAGCAAACCAAACCAGTAAACAAGGAAAGCATACCATCAAACCAACAATGCAAATCAGTGAACCAATAATTCAAACCACTGAATAAGCAAAGCAGACCATTGAACCAATAATTGAAACCAGTGAAGCGGCAAGCTAATCACTTTTTTACTGTATGAAATTAAACCACTGACAGAGAGAATTAAATCATTTAGATACCTGGCAATGGATTTATTTCAAATACTCTCTCAATCAAGTATGAAATGGATTCTTCATATTGTTGCTGAAACTTTAAAAACATTTTGTGCGTGTATACCTCTGCCGATGCGACCAATGGACTTGTACGATGCTTGTTTAGAGGCAATTTAACTAATTCATTGTAATCTGATTGTCTCTCTATATTCCTGGTGTTATTCACCATATCGTTGAAATGAGTGAAGAACTCAACTAAATTATAGTCTGGCTGTAAATACCGTTTCACGTTGGCATTACAAGATTCAGCCAATTGTGTTGTGACCATACCAGCAGTGCCGATGACCACTTTTCCCTGAAACTATGAATCCAGTTTAACCAATCGTGCCCTTCTGGAGAGAAAAAATCATCAATCATCGTTTTCCATAATAAGTCAAATTCTTCCTCGCTTGTAACATCATAAATCATTTGTCGGAATGTATCAGATACTTGGCTCGTAAAAAGTTGACTGAGTCTTTTCTTTGCATTTTCCAGAATATGCCACGTACAAAGAGCATGGTATGAATCTGCAATAGAAAGGAAGACTATAATTAGATATCATTATTTAGTTGGTAGGATATCATTACAATTTGTTTACAAATGTACCTACCGGTCAATTCTGACTTTATTGCATTAGCAATTGCTTGAGCTTGATCCGTGAATATTGTGGTGGAGGCCTTATTATCCATGCAGCTTAAGAAAGTTCTGAAAAGCCATTCAAAGGACTCAGTTGTCTCGTCAAACATTAAAGCTGCACCAAATATATAAGTCTCTCTATGGTTGTTGAACCCTACAAATATACCTGCATTAACCGTTATATAAGTAATTCATACAAGTCAACTAGCGATTCAAACTAGTAAACCAGCAATCCAAACCAGTAAACCAGCAATTCAAACTAGTAAACCAGCAAAATGAACCAAGGAGAAATATATATGAGGTACAATAATTACCTAATGGTCGGTAGTCCTTGTTAGTTCGATACGTGGTATCAAACACAATTGCATCACCAAATAGCTGATAGTCCAACCGCATTTTTTGGTCTGCCCAAAATATATTTGTAATTTGTTCATCAATGTCGACTTGGATCTCGTAAAAAAATAAAGAGTTGCGAAAAGCCTCATCCCTGAAATATTTTTGTAAAGATGTTGCTTCACCTTTTTTCATTGATCTTTGTCGTTGGCTACCCAACCAATTCTTCAAATCCGTTTTGAGAAATCCAAGGTGCTCCACTCCCCCAGCTGCTTTCACCATAATATCATAAGAAGCTTTATTTCTCATACCTGCATCATTGTGCACTTTGGCAATTTATTTTTGGAATACATTCATCTTCTTGTTGCCCTTGAGTAAATATGTCAAATTCTTAGGAACCAATGCATGGTTATGTTCAATAATCCATTCTGACAGGAAATAAATCTCTTTCTCAGTTGAATAGTGGAATAAAATCCTTGCTTTGCACCCTGTCCTTTCTTTCCTCTTTCTTTTTTTCTTTTCTGGGTTTTCAACTTCGATCCTTTTAGTAGACTCTTCTTTGTTGCAGAGAATTCTGATGTAACGCACCTCTTTAGTTTCCACTCCTTGTTTTATTGCTTTTTTGCATAATCCTTGCGAACATTAAACCCTTTTTTAAGTGCATACATCTCATAAAAATCGTGAACTTCTTCCACTTTTCAAAATTGTAGATTAACCCAGTTATCCTTATTTTCCAATTCTTCGATGGTGCTGCCTATATCGACGATAGAAAACAAAAATCAGTGAACCGACAACTTGAACCAGTGAACTAAAAATCATACCAATGAACTAGCAATTCAAACCAGTGAAATGATAATTTATACCAGTAAAACCAGGGAACAGTAATTCATACAAGTGAACCAGTGGTTCAAACCAGTGTACCGATAATTCAAACTGATAAACCAACAATCCAAACCAGTAAACCAACAACTCAAACCAGTGACCATTAAGCCAAACCAGTGAACAACAATTCAAACCAATAACCAGTAATTCAAACCAGGGAACAATAATTCATACAAGTGAACCAGCGGTTCAAACCAGTGTACCGACAATTCAAACTGATAAACCAATAATCCAAACCAGTAAACTAACAACTCAAACCAGTGACCATTAAGCCAAACCAGTGAACAACAATCCAAACCAATAACCAGTAATTCAAACCAGGGAACAATAATTCATACAAGTGAACCAGCGGTTCAAACCAGTGTATCGACAATTCAAACTGATAAACCAACAATCCAAACCAGTAAACTAACAACTCAAACCAGTGACCATGAAGTTAAACCAGTGAACAGCAATCCAAACCAATAACCAGTAATTCAAACCAGTGAACCGGTAATTCTAACTAGTAAATAGCAATACAATTCATGGACCAGTAAATCAAACCAGTGAACCTTTAATTCCAACCAGTAAACAACAAGGCCAACCGCAAAAATACGAACGAACAAAAAATGAAAACTGAGGAAAATAAACCTTCATGGTTAATTGAGTCGCAATCAACATCAGATGTCACGTTCGTTGTTAACTCTAAATCATAAACAACAAACCAATAATTAGGACAACAAACCTATTCCATAAATTTAGAAAAACGAAACCAACAAAGCCAATAACGCACCTTCATGGGCATTTGAATCGTTATTGCCATTGATCCAAATTTCATCATCGTTGGAAGATATATTCATTGTTAATAAGGAGAAACTGGCAATTGGAGAAGACAGAAATGGAGTGAGATTGAATAGCAAGGATTCGTCAAGATTGGAGGAAGAGATTGGATGGCTGTTATGTGTTCAATGGAGACACTAATGACAGCTACTGCTATTTAGGTTTTTGCGTCGCAATATGAAATTAATGGAGAGAGAGAATATAATTAAACAGAGCCGCAAATTAGGTGGTTGTTATGGAATTAAATCCCTGATTACGTGGGTGGTTACAATATTTAGTGGAGAGTTATTCAGTCTAAATAGTGATTAGTCCAAAATGACCTTGTCCGTAATTAGGGACAAAATCAACATCCCGAGGGTATCCACTCTTGTAATAAACGAATGACTTATGAAGCCACCTAAAAATCAGAAATATGAAACCTTTGGTAAAAAACAAATTATTTGGCAAAATTGTCACTATCTTGAGTTATTGACAACTCATGGATTATTCGTTGCTTTCGATTTTCAAAGTCGAACTGTACCATATTCAAGTATAATTATTCTAATAAGTTGTTTAACATTTAAATATAATATTAGTTACACCATAAAATACTTATTCTTGATAAGATAAACTGTAATATAATAAATATCCCAACCTAATATTATTTCAGAATCTTGTTGTATTGTCCATTTCGCAACCCCCTGTTCAGGGCTTTACCCTGATCTATACGGCAACTAATAGTTTTATTAGTGGCTTTACCCTGATCTATACGGCAACTAATAGTTTTATCCACTAATTCACAATAATCAAATGCTATACTGATTAACGAAAACAGGTACATCCCCAAAAAATTAAATTAATATAGGAAATATCAATAAATAAACAAAAGGGAAAATTTTAGTTTCATAACTATGTAATTTCACTAATTGACATTGATCTCATATCATTATGAGATAAATATTAGGGAAAAATGCCAACACACGAGCCGTATTCAGCGGTACGCCGTCCTTCCTTTCCCTACCGAACCCCTTCGTTTCTCCTCCAATGTTCTTATTAATAAAAAAAAACCAAAAAAGTCATAGCGACGATTATTTAATTAATCTTTTTTGTGTCGGATCGATTGCGAATATTTCTAGCTAAACTCCTGAATCTGAAGTCAACTCAATTAGGGTTAGGTTGCTTGTTGGTTTCACCCAAGTGTTGGGTGTTATCTTAACAGGGAGATTTAATTTGATTAAACTCTTGGAAAAATAACTAAGAGCTTTATCATTTTTAAATGCCTTGTCTTGATCGAATATAACTAGTTAGTTTATTAAATATACGAATACATCTAATAAACCACTATTTCATAATCGTTTTTGGCAAAAATTAATTGACATAAAAAATTGTAAGAAATTGTACAATAACACATTATACACGTCCACGTAGGCAAGAAGCAAAAATGGGAAACATACAGCAAACCCGTACAACGGCTTAATTGGCTGAATTTCATGGGGGCTCCAAAAAAATATTCATCTGGCTTACAACACCAGGCTCTCTCTACTTGCAACAACAATAATTAAGGATGGATGATATATTAGACGATCGATATTTAGCATTCGCCTCCACAAAAAATTGGCGGCATTTTATAGATACCGGAGACCAGGAGTACGAGCAGAGGCGGAGCTAGAAAATTTCGAAAGGGGGATCAATTTCTAATATTTTTAAAATTAATGGGATCAATTTTTAATTTTAGTGAAAATATATATTAAAAAGTATAGTTAATTATAAAAAAAAATAAGATTAAGTGGGGTCAATTGACCCCACTTAATTGCATGTGGCTTTGCCCTGAGTACGAGCTTCAAGGCCGCCGAGCCAGCAGTGGCTCTGCCTGAGGGTTGACATCGTCAGACCGTGTTGATCTGTTACTGGCTCCGGCCTCCAAGTCGATTGTTGATCTATCGTCTTCTTTCTGCTGTTGTAGTCGTCGGAAGAAGTACGACTTGTCGTCTGGCGCGGGACTTGAATCTTGGCTCTTTGGAGATTCGTTCAAGCTCTGTACATGCTGCAGGCAAACTTGGACTGCATCATGTACCCGTACAAAGTACCATTCCTTACCAATGAGCTCCACAACACCGGCTTTTGCTAAGGTAAGCAGAACGTCTCGGTTTGGATTGGAAATGGCGATCTGCAAAACAACCGAAGAGGTTCAAAATGCGTATCTATATCATAACCATATGTGACCTTCGGTCACAACAAGTACCAAAAGAAGGGCAGAAAGCATCACTCCCGCATCATCGAGGAGGCGTGGGAAGTTAATTAGTTGAGGTGCTTATCCAGCGTAGAATTGATGCCTACTTTTAGTGCATTGCAGATATTAGAAACCGATCAAGCCACTATTTATCAAATATCCTATTTGGTACTGGGGCATGATACTTTGCTCCTATATTTCAGTAAGAACTGATATTGCTTCAGATCAGAACATAAAGTTAGGAGCCCACCTGTATGTCTCTCGATCTGTACTCGTGGTACAAGTCCTTTAAAGCTTGAACAGCACTCGAATCTATGTATGTTACAGCTACAAATTAGAAAGTAAAATGGAATGTAAGGAAAAATCCGCATTCTCAAAGGACGTAAAGGTGAAATAGAAACTTTAACTTCAGCTAGCTACTCTTCTCGTGGCCAACAAATAGAGCGTACATCTATAAATTTAACGAGCTCAACGACACCTGTACTGATCTGTATACATGCTCGACAATTAATGTAGAGAAGCAACGAGGATCCAGTAACAGAGCTTTTTAAGTCAACTATAGATACTTCATCTGCTTCACCAGAACTTTTTCTTCAGGCTTGTTGAAGATGGTGATCAATTCTGCAGCTCGATTGTCATCATCAAGCTTCCAATTGAAGTTCGATCAAGTTCAATTGAGCTCGATTGAGCTGGAATCCGAAGCGTTGGAGTGTAGAGTTGCATGCTTTCCTTTTCTAGTTCCCAATCCAAAGCGAATTGTGCTGGATTGTAGGTGTTTGATTTCAATTAGAACTGTTATGCTCGCTGCAATTGATAAGCACAAGTAATAGATTTACTTTAAGTTAATTAGGAGATAACGGTTTGGTAATTGGGTCAATTTTTTATCCTAATCATATTATTATCCTTAGTTTATAAAAGGATGCAAGCCAATTAATAAAATTGAGTTTTTCAGTTTCTCAATTAAATCAATTGCATCGATTTTGTGGTTTCAATTGGATCGAATCGAGTGTAATTGTGATTTAATCGCTAGAAGGCTGATTCCTGGATTAAACTAGAGCTAAATAACAAGACTTGCGTGCCATCACTATAATCATAAAATATATTCTTTCGACTTCTGGTCCTCGTCTTGCAGATCTATCAGCAACAATCTCATGTTCTCGTTATCTGATTTATATTGATTCTATTAAGACTCGTTCTTTCTCAAGTATGTGGACAGAACTAAAGTCGTTTCCGATTAATGTGTGATGTTATATGGAGCTTATATGATATTTGCATTTTATATGCACTGTTTGATGATGCAGGGGTTCAAAGCTATTCCCTGCCTTCTTCAGGTTTTTAAAGAGCAAGGATCCGAATGATGGAACAGAGCAGGCACTGCTCGAGGAATTAAAGGCTCTTGATGAGCACTTCAAGGCACATGTATGTATAAACCCTGAACGAATGAACAACTCGCTTCCTTTTCCGAGTTATTTCTATTCATCTTTCTGCCCGCAAGACGAAATCAAAGTTCTTGATATTTGAACCAAGGCTGACAGGGGGCATGTCATTGCTGGATGGGCGCAGAAGGTCAATGCATGAACTTGTTCCAAACTATGAGTTTCTTTGATACCAGATACAATACATTGTTCGGGCTTCTTCGTGTGAGCTTTTTGAATAAATAAAACTCATTGATGGTACTTGATGTGTGAAAGAAGCAGCATGTAGCCGCAATGTTTTATGGTACTTCATGTGTAGTAGACTTTGGACCCTACTAATAGAGCTAATGCCATGGTAGTATTTTCCTGATCTCCTCTTTTGCTCTTTATCTAGGATTTAAACTCGAGACATCTACTGAACTTAAGACCTTGGTCCAATTGTCAATTAGGTGATTCGAGCTTGAGACATGTTCTGAATTAAGAACTTGGTCCAGTTGTCAGTTAGATGATTAGAACTTCGAGATATGTTTGGAATTAAGGCCATGGCCCAACTGTCAATTTGGTTAACTTTTGGTGACATGGGTACGATAGTCGACACATCATCTGACCTTGTTCATACGGCATCCTGATCATAACAAAAAGTCGTGGAAAATAATACAATAGATTGGAAAAAATTATAGGATCACCATAAATACAAACAAATTAAACTCTCGCTTGTCAAAGATATCAAATCATATCTATACTATGGTACTACCATAGATTATTTTTTCCTGAGTCATTAGAGACCATCAGATATCTGACGTGTCCAAGTCATCGAGATATTTGAGATTGTCAGCTCCCAATAGAGGAACAGCCAGCCTCGGACAGCTTCTTATGACGATCCTTGTGAGTAGAGGCATTGCTCCAGGGTTCACCTCGACCCGCTCAAGCATACTCAACCCTTCAAGTTGGAGCATCTTCAGTTTTCCAAACCAGCCCGCCTTGACCACCAAGTCGGCCTTAGCGTATGCGTTGTCGGCTAGTTTCAGCTCAACCAAGCAAGGTAGCCCTCCGAGTGTCTCCAGTTGGCTGACTTGCAGTTTGGACCACTGTAACCGCAGCTTGGCCAGGCTGTGCAGCGAGCTAACCCAGCACGGGAGGCCCGATCCTGCCAAGTGCAGGCTTCGGATGGGGCAAGGCATATCGACTCCTATGCTGTCCAAGTCAAGGAGCTCTTGTCGGGTAGCTGATATGACTTGTAAGGAGTAGAGATTCGTCATTCCGACTAGCGATTCACACAACGCCTTCCCGTCTTCGCTCTTCAACCCGGAGATGCCAAGCTTTCTCAGCTCGGTCATCGACTTCAGCTCTTTCGCGAACCTATTGCAGTTCTTCCGATGCGCCTTCACGAGGGACATCTTTCGTAAAGAGACCAACTGCTTGATCCCAGGCACCACCTCTACTCCTTCCATACTCAACTTCTGATGATTAATCAGAAGGTAAACCAATTGTTGAAGCTTGGTGATTTCCTTTGGCAAGTAGGTGATGAGAGTTTGCCTGAGGTCAAGAGTCACCAAGCTCTGCAGATTCTCGATCGACTTCGGGATTTTCTTTACGTCTGTGTTCCTCAGGCTCAGATGTTTGAGGAGTTTGAGTTTCGCGATTTCCTCAGGGAAATCCTCCAATTTGGCATCTTCGAAATCCAGGACCTTCAAATATCTGAAGGGTTTCAGTAGTTTGCTAGGCAGTTTGTCTGATGTAAACATCATTAGGCTACGAACAATGGACAACTTCTTGCATTCCGGGAATGCATCAGTGTCGACGCTGTGGAGAGCAAGGCGTCGGATTTTGTCTCCTGAAGCTTTGTTTGATCTTGTGTGAACTGAGCAGAATTTCTCCTCCTCGGACTTGGAAAGTATGAATTGGAGCACCAAGTTTTGCACCCTGCAACTCCTTACATTCCCTTCGAAGTCCCTCCTAGTGATGACAACCAAACCCTTTCGGATGAGCTCGTCGAGGTACTTCTCAGCTTCCTCTTCCAAGCTTCTCCCGCTCTCCTCCTTCACGAAGTTCTCCGCTATCCACAAACGGATCAGCCTTCCTCGGGTGACAGAGTAGTCTTCAGGGAAGTTGATGAAGTGCAAGAAGCAGCACCTCTTATTGTGGGGGAGACTGTTGTAGCTCTGAAGCAAAATTCTTCGTACAATCGACAGATCCGCATCGCCCAAGAGCTCGAGCCCGAGACTGCCATGTAACTTCTTGAATTCGTATGGACTCTTCTGATGTTCGGTTGACAAAAGACGGCCCAAAGCAACAACTGCAGCTGTCAAGCTTTCACATCGCTTTAGGAGCATCTCCGTCCAATACCATAAGTGCGGAGGACACTCCCCGCCGGGAAAAGCAAGCTTACACAGGAGTATCCAGCTCTCATCCCATGTTAAGCACTCAACCTCGTACACTCTACTTTCGAGACGTGAGGAATACGAGGTTGCATCTTGTTCGTGAGCGGCAACGATGACTCTGCTACCTTTATGATCCGGTAAAAGGGACATGAGGTGAGTGCAATCAGCCTTCCTCAAAATGCCATCGATGAAAAGGGCATATCTCTTCTTCAAGAGCTTTGCAAGCCTATCTTCGTCGCTCATCTGTTTAGATATCTTTTTCCATCTCGAAGCCCCAACCGCTGCCACCACACTCTCAAACACTGCCATCGGGTTGGAAGCGCTTTGGACGTCAATCCAAAAACACTGGCTAAACTCGCCCTTTAACTTCTTGAACACTTGTTTCAACACCGTAGTTTTACCTGAACCGCGCGGTCCAACCACTGATATTACAGCAAGGGGTGATCCACCCTCCAGAATTTTACCCTCGAGCTTGCTAGATCTCGTATCAATCCCGACAAGTTCATCCTCCTTGAGATCCAGGTAGGCCACAGGAGAAGATACAGCAGCAGCCGAACCCGAAGAAGTTCCAGTTTGCAGATGATCAGAGGGGCGGGCAAGGATATGATCCCAGCTGTCCATTTGCTTGATCTTATCATCTAGTTCATTGACAGCCTCAGATAAGTGACGGCGAACACTCCAACCCCCCAAGGGGTGAGCCACATGATGAATGACCCTGTTGACTTTGTATCGATGCAGGTTTTGAGGAACATCCAACAGGAACTTGTCGACGGCGTCCTCTATCTCGTAGGCCCAGTCGCGGATCTTGTCAACACGGTACTTGTTCACCTCGGTCAACCCATCAACCCCCTCGGTGTCTCTTAGAAAGGCTTGCATTGCCTGCAGTGCTTTCGAAAGGCGGTCCTTGAGGTGGCGGTCGGAAGGGGGAAGAAAGAAGTCGACAGGGGTCGATCTTAACTGAGCAAGAGCAGCTGTTGCAGCTGCTCCAGCTACTGAAGCAAGTATCTCTGCCATTTTAACTTTTTTTGGTGGGTTTCTTTTGCAAGTAATTTGATGATCTATCTATCCTGTACTTTGTCAATCTATCAATCAATTTGGTGCTTTCTAGTAAAAAGGTTTGCTTTGCTTTGTTTTGTTTTGTTTTGTTTGAATGACTTTGTTATAAAGATGCCACCTTATAACAACAAATTATAACAACAATTTGACGCCACCTTAGGGGAAACTTCCTCGCATGTTTTTTTTTTTGGGTTTA
>SOPF01021380.1:0-11980 GCA_012979155.1 Hypericum perforatum
TCCGAATCGAGCGATTCCAAAACGAGAGGATCCGTAAGATCTAGATCTACGACTTTGATGTTGAGCGTTTGGTGAAATTCGGAAGCGGGTGAGGGGTATTTCCGGAATTCCATAGGTTCGGGACGAATTTATGATATAATAAAAATAATTGAAAAACATTTGAGCTTTGAGACTAAAATATAAAAAAAACGGGATGAAAAAGAAATTTTTCATAGGTTCGGGACGAATTTAGGTTCGGAGGACTAAAAGTGAAACCACAGGACTTTTTTTGTACTTTTCCCTAATTTTTATTTTGTTTTTTGGATTTTTTTTATTTTTGGCTTAAGGGTATTTTGGTCAATTCAGTGTTAAAAAAATAAAAAAAATTGATGATGTCAGCGAAGGTTAAGCCAGGGACCTAAGAGTAATATTTCGTTATAACACAGGGACCTTAAATCTTATTCAAATTACATAGGGACCCTATTACAAAATCGTCAATAGTTCAGGGACCTGAGGGTAATTAACCCTTTAGCATAATATTTCTGATGATAATGATATTGCTAATCTATGGCATATGCATCTCAGGCATAGGAGTGAATTTGGTCTAGCAGAATTGAGCAAGCATGGACTCCTTAATGGTTATATCAATGACCAACTAAAGTTTTGTGAGCACTGTGTCTTTGGCAAGCACAAGAGGGTGACATTCAATACTACTACTCACACAACTAAAGATATTCATGGCTATTTACATTCTGACCTTTTAAGACCAGCTCATGAGACGTCTATAGGTAGTTCCTATTATATGATGACTATCACTGATGACTACTCTAGAAAGATGTGATCATATTTCTTAAAGCATAAGTCTAATACATTCTTTGCATTCAAGGAGTGGAAGATCATGGTTGCAAAGCAGATAGAAAAGAAGGTGAAGAAGCTTCGTACTGATAATGGTATGGAGTTCTGTTCACACGAGTTTGAATCCTATTGCAAGTCTCATGGGATTATTAGGCATTATACCGTTCCTCATACTCCTCAATAAAATGGTATAGCCGAGCATATGAATAGGACCATTATTTCCAAGGCCCATTGTATATTGTCTAATACAGGATTAGACAAGCATTTTTGGGTTGAAGCTGCTTCCACTGCTTGTTATTTGATTAACCGGCCTTCTTCCAATACTATTGATAAGACGACCCCAATTGAGGTATGGTCTAGAACTCCAACAGATTATTCTATTTTAAAATTTTTTAGCTACCCTGCATATGCCCATATTGATAATGGGAAGCTGGAGTCCAGGGCCATCAAGTGTATCTTCTTTTGGTTATAAGCCTAGTGTAAAAGATTTTAAGTTATAGAATCCTGAGATGAAGAAGATGGTAATTAGTAGAATTATAGTGTTTAACAAGACTGTTATGATTTGTGATGATGCTTCATTTAATCCTAACCCTATTGATATTTTTGTGAGAGTGCATAGAAATGTATTATTGAGGTGGAGCATATTATTAGTCCAGGTGATAAAGAAGATGTTGATGTTCATGTACCTATTGATGAGGATTTCTCAGTTTCAGTACACACTCCTCCATGGTCTATTGCGGTAGACAAACCTAGGAGAAATATAAGACTTCTTAAAAGGTATAAAGACAAAGCAAATTTCATTGCCTTTGCTCTTAATATGGTAGAAGAAATTAAAGAAGCTATCGAGTTCTCTACTTATTCCAAGGCCATTGTTGATTATGATAGTAGTAAGTAGAGTACAACAATGCATGATAAGATGGAGTCACTTGAAAAGAATGGCACTTAGGATCTTGATAGATTGCCTGCAAAGAAGAAACCTATCTAATATAAGTAAATTTATAAGAGAAAAGAAGGCATGTCTCCAAGTGATGAGAAGAGATACAAAGCAAGGCTGGTTGTAAAAGGCTATAGCCAGAGTTTAGGTATTGACTTCAATGAAGTCTTTTCCCCTGTTGTAAAGCATAGTTTAATCCGTACTCTACTCAACATAGTAGCCACACAAGATTATGTGCTTCAGTAGTTAGATGTTAAAACTGCATTCTTGTATGGGGAGTTAGAAGAGGACATTTATATGGATCAACCTAAAGGTTTTATTTTCCTTAGAAAAGAGGACCTGGTTTGCAAGTTAAAGAAGTCTCTTTTTAGATTAAATCAATCTCCGAGATAATGGTATAAGAGGTTTGATACTTTTATGCATTCTCAAGACTTTAAAAGGTCTGATTATGATAGTTGTATTTATTTGAAATCCATGAATAGTTTAGCTATTTATCTACTCCTGGATGTTGATGATATATTAATTGCTGCTAATGACAAGGCAGAGATTAATAAGTTGAAAAGATAGTTGAGTAGTGAATTTGAGATAAAAGATCTTGATGTAGCAAATAAAATTCTTAGCATAGAGATTTCTAGAGATAGACCCTCTGGAAAGTTATACCTTATCGTTTCAATATACATGATGCCAAGCCGGTGAAGACTCCATTAGCTACACATTTCAAGCTTTTGTCTGCTCTTGCTCAAAATCAGATGATGATGTAAATTACATATCAAAGGTCCCATACTCTAGTACAATTAGTTCACTGATGTATGCCATGGTATGCTCACGCCCAGATTTATCACATGTGTTAAGTGTTGTTAGTAGATTCATGGCTAATCCTGAAAACAAACAATGGAAGTAGTTCAGTAGATTTTCAAATACCTGCGCGGTACTTCCAATGCTTGTTTGTAGTTTATGAGATCAAAAGATGGGCTTGTTGGTTTTGTTGACTCTAATTTTGCTAACAATTTGGACAAGAGAAGATCACTCATATATTATATATTCACTATTGGTAGTTATGCTGTGAGTTGGAGAGCAACCTTACAATCTTCTGTTGTGCTTTCTACTACTAAAGTCGAGTATATGACGATTACTAAAGCAAACAAAGAGGCTACATGGTTGAGAGGTCTATATTTTGAGCTTTGTGGAGATGCGTCTTGCATTACTATTTTCTATGATAGTCAAAGTGCTATCCGCCTTATGAAGGATTCTATGTTCCATGAGAGAACAAAGTACATTGACGTGAGATACCACTACATATGAGATATAATTAATTGCTAAGGGTGATGTGAAGGTGAGCAAGATCAACACTCATAATAATCCTGCTAATATAATGACAAAGCCAGTTCCACAAACTAAATTTGAGCTCTGCTCGAGCTTGGTTGGTGTTAAAGTATAGTCCAAGAGACTACTGTGCACTGCGCTTATATTGAAGATGTTGAAGATATTTAAATGAGTTTTGAATTTGCTAATTGTACAATAGAAAGATGGAATTCGCCTCAAGGTAGAGTGTTATTTTGTGGTGATCTGGATTCCCTCTCAGCGACCGCTACAACCCCAGCGACCGCTATGAGCTGCGATGATGTTCTGGAGTAGCAATTGCTACAAGTCTAGCGATCGCTACACTTGCAGCTTTTTCTCCTAATCCAAAACTAGGGTTAGGATTAGTCAGCCACCATTATATAAGCCTTCTTTGTACGTCGTATGACACAAGTTGAAAGATAATTGTGTCTTGAAGACATCAATTGTAACGCTTCTCCATCATAGTGAAATTCCTTGCCGTCGTGCACCCATAGTTTTTTCTCGATTTGGGTTTTTCACGTAAATCTTTATGTCTCTTTTTTTTGCTTTCACACGTTATTCTTTCGATCCATACTAACACTTTTGGTGCATGCTTAGTGTTTCATACGCGACATACAATTTTTGTATAATAGAATAATAATGAATAATATACAAACCTGGATATATTTATATAGAATTATATACTATACTTGAAATTTTCAACTTACATATTTATTTACTACACCATGTAAATCACTTTCCCTGAAGTAGCCATTTACATCGGCAATTTACTGATTACATCTTTTTGGGTGGAATTTTACTGATTATATAGAATTGAAAAAAAATGCATACTGACTTCAGAAGTATGTCGACAAGACTGACAACTCACCGACTCCTTTCAAAACTTTTCTATTCCACAAAACTGCCTTTCATGTTTCTTTACTGTACTAGAATTCTTTGTCTTGTATGACAGAAAATTGAGGTACATATGTTTTGGTTTTTCCTCTTTTTAATTTCTTTCTACCATATTTTCTTTGCTTAAATTATATTTATCTCTACACAAGAATCTGATTGATGATGAAGGCATCAAACTTCATTTTCATCTTCCAAATCCTTCTCGCATCAACATTATTCTGATTTTGTCTTTGAGATTTGTTGGGATTGGTGCATAATTTACTAGTAATTATATATTAATTCTGTTTAATTAACAATCTATTTCGTTACTTAAATGACATTTACTTGTTGGAGCGAGTGGATCCACATGTTCGAAATGGCTAGCATGAGTTGTCGGTCGAGTTATGATCATGATTCGTCGGACGCATAACTTGATTTACACAATTTTTCCTGATTGAAAATCTGAAAAAAAAATTTAAAACCAATCTAAAATTTTCTTTTTTGAGTGATTTATTGGATGAAAAACTTACAAATTAGTTCAACTGGATTTCTCATTTTATAAAGAAATTCAGCCGATGATGAAGCGCCATGTGTCTGACACGTGGCATGATAGACGCATATGTCCACTACGTAGCAGCCACGTGGTAATGGACATGCATGTCCTCCACTATGTGGCATGTCGGACCACATGTTCGCCATATGACAAAGCTAGTTCTAACTGTGCCATGTGGCACTGCCAATTTTGGCCGACCCTTTGACCGACCCAATCCTTTACAGATTGGCTTAATGGGCCCAGGTCTAAACTCGCACAATAATAATTACGAGTTGGGCCAAAAATCTAACAATCTCCTACTCAATCATTATTGATCTCAATCAACAATGCTCAGATTCAATTTAAAAGAATTTTTTGTGACCAGTACACGTTGAGTATGTTTAGCCAAATTCAGAAATGTAGACAAACATGCTATTTTAATAGCAATATCTTGAGAACTCACTTGTATAATGTATTAAATAGAGTGCATGTTATAGAATATACATGCCATCTTGCTTAACTGCAAGGTAATTCTTATTAAAGTGTAAGATGAAATTGCAAGCTGTGTGCGCTACATAAGTTAATGAACTTATGGGATTAACGTGAATCTGATCGTAAGAAGTAAGTGAATTTACCATTATTCTATCCTAATAGCATATAGTAGTCTTTTGTAGACTAACATTGTTGTTTGGAACATCAAAACCTATGCTTTAGTATAGTGTTATTTGTGATTGACATGCATTCCTCTAAGAGGAAAGAACACTATAGCACATGAATTGTGTCATGTGTGCTTTATGATCAATGGATGAAAAATTAATTTATTAAGTAATTACAGATTTTCTGGTGTGAGACAAACTTTGAAAAGTATAGGTTTGAAACTTACTCTTAAAATCCTAAATATATTTTGAAAATATGATTCAATGTTGCTAACTTAAAAGTTCCTCTAAAGGGTAATGGTTTATATACGATCTCACAGGACTGACTGAAAAAGCAGGTTAAATCATGATAAAAAAATATTGTTAAGGAAAAAGGTGATCTATCAATCACATTCACAAAGTCGTAATCCAGTGGCATAACTATTATCTTAAGAGAAATACTACAGTGAACACGAATAAATTATTTGAAATTACATATATAAACAAAGGAATGTGAGATGAGACCTTGGGTGACAAGTCACATGTTGCACATGTGGTAAACATGTGGTACATGCACGTAGTGCCACATCAGTAGTACGTGGCACACATGTAGGAGTCAGATCTCCTTATAAAAGGGAGGATAAGCTGGTGGCCAAAAGTGAAGTTTTTCATCCCCATACGCACAAAGAGGATAAATTTTGAATTGGTCCCGAGAGGTTTTTCAGATTTTGCGAAACAATAAAATTCGTGAAAATCGTTTATATTTATTCGATCATAATTGTAAATTGACTGATGATACTATCTCGTTACTACAATTTTGTAGAACCACGCTACAAAAATAGACATTACTATGTATTAATAAATTTGTTGGTTAATTACCTATAGTTTTAGTTATAATTATTAGTTATAATTACATGTCAAAACTTTTAGTTTTTAATAAATAATATTTTAATTATAAAAAAGAGTATATCTCTATTTGTACGAGCATATCAACGGTTCAAGAACCGACAATAATTATTTCCATGGACTGAGCCAGTTCACATTTCATCCAAAATATAATCCTTTATGAGATGTTTAAGTTGATAGTTTAACCCCGGTTCATGAATCGGTAGTTCACGGTTAATAATGTTGTGTACGGTCAATTGCTAGTTGAATGTGGACATGGATTTTTTTTTAAATGTCTCAGCTGAACAAGTGGTTGAACGATTTCTTTAAAAAAATAGACAATTTGAACAATCACTTAACCACAACAGGTTTGTAGAAATCGTGAACTCTAGTTGGTCTGCTAACCACAGTTTAGCATGTGGTTCATAAATTGCTGGTTGGTCATCGATAAACCGGTTTATGGACCATGGTCAGACAGTTTATTTGACATTCTCTACATCCAATGATTTTCTATGTATTTATTAACAATATACGAATATCCTCACGGCGTTTATAATTTACCACTACATAGATTGGTCGGCGAATTAATGAAAGGTCATTGTTAAGCCTGCCTAGTGTCTTAGCAAAAATTATTATCATAGGCGTGCATCAACCGACCTTTTCACCTTTAGTGACGAAAACTCAGATAACTTCGACTAAATTGCCTTCGGCTCAAAATCATTTAATATGGTAAAATATTTATAATATTTTTAAGATGATAATTTTTTTAAATTAATAAAAAGTCACGGTCCCGAGTTAGAATGAGTATACAAATGTGATAAATTTTTTATCGTGATAACTAATATTTTTTTTAATGAAATATGAGTGATAAATTTTGATTCTAATTTTTGTATGTAATAATATTTTGTAATAATACATATATTTTTAAATATTCTAAAATTTTAAAAAATATAAAATGATATTATTTTATGTTAGACTTGAGTATTTAACGAAATTTACATAATTATTTATATAAATTCATAGTCTTTAAATAATTATTATGACTCGAATATAATATTTAAATAACATAATAAGCATAATTTTTAAATCAGCAGTCTGTCCAATAGTTTGACCGGTCAGACTGCCAATAACCCAAGTTACAGACTAAAAACATGTAATCAGTACGTTGACCTAACAAACTGGAGATTGTCTGGTCGAACTGGCCAGTTCGATCAAAAAAATCTAACCATGATTTTCCGTTTCTTAGGTCCACCCGAACCCAATATATAATTTTCCAAAATTTTTTCCCTAAACAACCAAACATAACCTAATTTCAATTTTTCAATTTTTCAATTTCAATTTCAATTCCACTTTACAACTCCCCCTTTCCAGCCCCGACCCCGACAGCCCAACAACGACCCCAAAAGCTCCCACGATGACGACCCCAGCAGCTCCCACGATAACGAACCTGGCATCTCCCACGACGATGACCCCGAACCTGACTCTTGGAGATAATACCACATCAGAAAGAACAAGTGGGTTGAGCAAGTTTATAAGTGTAGATGATCCACCTACCCATTGCCTTAAGGTTTTGGGTTGGATATGGACATTCTAACATGGTATCAGAGCAGGTTAATCCTGAGCTCATGATGAAGCCCATGGCCCGTTGTGCTCACATGACCCCCATTTGAAAGCACGAGAGGCAATGAAGCCCGTGCAAACTTCAGCCCAAGTGGGCTTCGTTTGAGGGGGCGTGTTGGAGATAATATCACATCGGAAAGAATAAGTGGGTTGGGCAAGTTTATAAGTGTAGATGATCCACCTACCCATTGCCTTAAGGTTTTGGGTTGGATATGGACATTCTAACACTGACAACCATGAAGCTTCGAAGCCCCGACCCTGACAGCCCCAAAGCTCCGAAGCCCCGACTTCGATAGCTCCGGGAGGCCAGCCTAGATGAGCTCCCTCCCCTTACCACCGTCCCCCTCATCTTCCCAATCCTAGCTAATTTTTACTCTTCTTTTACTTCTTCTCCGAGGGACTTGGAATTGAAATTCCTTTCTCTATCAATTAATTGATTTGAGAAAAAGGGAAAGGAAAACAAGGGAATTAGGGAGAAAGCCAGTGGTGGCCTCGTTTTGGTGCTTTGGGTTGCTTTAGGTAGGGGAACTGGGAGAAGAAGGGATCTAGTGTCACGACCCAATCTAACGTCGATGACCGGCACTAGGTTCTGCGACAGATCGATAATATAATGCAAGCCTAGCGAGCATTTCACAACAATTAAATCCAGCGGAAGCGAATTATAAATAGAAATCCACAAAATCTCAAAAGCTCTACAAAAGTAAAATAATTTACAAACCAAAACAATTAACAAACATCTCCAAATTTCTATTACTACTACGGAGCAACTATATAGAAAGAAAGAACATCACAATCATGAGACCTCAAAAAGTAGCCCTCGAACGAAGAAATGGGGCAAGCACCAAAAACTTTGGACACTCGAAATGATCTAAAACCTCTGAGAACCTGAAATGGATTTGGAAGGGGTAAGTGCCTGAAAATACTTAGCAATGGAATAGAACATAATATATTAGTTATGGCTGATATATGCATGCAACCGAACTTAATCATGCTCGACTTCACTCAAATCAAAATGCACGATGACCAAATGCTATACATAATATCAAACACAAATATCAACACACACACAGAGAGCTATGAATAGGTTTTGTATTGTCACTTCTTCTGGTGGCCAGAGATATCCAAATGGCCAAACAGATTCTTGTTCACAAATAACAGAAGCTAGCGTACAAATGTAAACTAGTGATAGCTTACAACAAATATAAGCTACTGATAGTATACAAATGTAAACTAGTGATACCCCCAAAACTATGAGCTCATAGGCTAACATCTCGGTTAGTACAGGAAAGCCTATTCATTTCTCTCACAAAACACATATCTTATCAAACTGATGACCCAATGGTCCAGAATCACATCAATCAGACGAAATAAATCAGCCCTAAGCTAGCAATCTAGCCGGCTGTTCACAAATGTCACATACTTTACAAACTAATCAAAAGTATCTCCAAATGTACCATCGACTAACAAAATGCATGTGACACACATCATCAAAATCTGACACAAACATACAACAGACACAACCAAAGTTATTATGTGCTATCCTCTTACTCAAACAAATAGTGCTCGAAAGCGTCAATTTCTAAATCTGATGCTTCTTCCACTCAAAGTTTTTTCAACGTTGAAAATCTGAACAATAATCCAAAATCACATAACGAGGTTAACCCTTGGTTTCCAAAACCAATTCACCTCCAACGCTTCAAAATAACCAACTTAAACATACTCGTAATTTGTCATCGTAACTCATCTAAACGCAACTAATAGTTCAAACCCTTTAAACGATTGGTTCTGTACCCAGTATATAAACTTGAAATGTTTCCCTGCGGTAACCAATGTGGTATACTCCTTACTCCTTCCTTCCTTAACCCTTACCACTTTCATTTTGACTTTTGGACTTTTGGGCGTTATTGGACTTTTATTCAACCAATTCCAACACAATTTTCATTCTTTTATTTAGCTTGTTTCGCCATTAAGTAATTAATATAAGTGGTACGTCCTTTTCTAGGAAATAAAGGATCGAAAGTTATAATTTAGAGGAATTGGCTAAAAGACAAAAAATGTAGCATACGATTAGTTGAAGACCTGGAGTATCGTTTGCATCCTCTTAATCTAAGGAGGTCTAAATTAATTTTAAAACGTTCAAATTATCCATTTAAATTTAAAATTGAAGACCTGGAGTATCGTTTGCATCCGCTTGTGGCAACTGCAGAGTCGCGGGACTTCTGAAATTAGCTGTCCACTGTACTTTTGGCTTATTTCATAGTGTTATTTTATATATTATTTAGGCACTTGTATTTTGGCTTCTCTCAACGTCGCAAGCACTTACTTATCACACCCACGGGCCTTTGAAACATATCGCGGCCTCCATTTTACAAAAACGATGTAAACAGAATCGGATCATATCTCTCGCATTAAATGCAAATTCATCATTTGATAACACTTCCGTAGCAAAAGCACTTTACCCAACAGGGAAATGTCACGAAATTTGTGATGTCTTTTTGTTTTGACTTCTTTTTTGAGAAACCATTGATTCTTTGAAGGGTAAATTACCTTTAGATCCCTGTCTTATTGCTGATTTTGTAATAGGGTCCTTAAATTTTTTGAATAAGATTTAAGATCCCTATTTTATAAGGAAATATTGATATTCGGTCCTTGGATAACGTCACTATTTATTTGTTTTATTTTTTATCATTGAAAGGACCAAAATACCCCCAAAAATAAAAAAAATTGTCATCTTCAATATGATGAACACCAAGTTTTCAAACCCAGAAATTATACAGGAATTAACCCGAGTACCCCGAGCTTCCGAGATTCTACGTCCCCGATGCATCCTCCCCCAAACCCTAGCTCTAACAATTATCCTCCATATCAAAATCGTACGAGCCAGGAGCGAATCGGAGCTCGAGGCTGATGTCCTAGAACATAACGGCGAGTATCCCACCCACGCCCTTGGAGAGCGCGTCAGAGTCACCCTCTCCCAGCGAGACTGAGTGGACCGGGATATGGAGGTCGGAGAAGTGCGTGGTGAAGGTAGCGGTTGAAGAGAGGTTACCGGCAAAGGAAATAACGACGATCCCAGCATACAAATTCCTCTTGCAACGGTCCTCGATGACCTTGACGGCTTTCTTCAGGGCATCGCCGATGGCCATCCCTCGGCCGGTAAAGCCGATGCGTATATTGGAGCCCGCAACGCGTCTCTCGTAGCCCTGACCAAAGGATACGAGTGCGAACTCCGGGCGTATCGAGACCTCCAGCGACTTGGAATTAACCCTAGACCTAACCACCTGAGGAGGCGGCGTCAGGGTGCTGACGAAGAATCCCTGGAACTAGTTGTCGTCTTTGGGGATGGGGACAAAGAGGGATCTAGGGGAGGGGGCTCCTCCTGCCACGCGCACCCGCATACTGGGTAGCTCTTGGGGTCGGCCGTCTATTATATTCCAGGAAGTAGAAGACAAACGGAGAAGAAAGAAAGGAAGAGAAGGGAGATAAAGAAGATGTTTTTTATTTAAGGGTATTTGAGTCATTTTATTGATAAAAAAGTTGCTCACATCAGCTTTAGTTATTTTAGGGACACGAGACCAAAATTATATCAAAAAATAAGGACCTTAAATCTTATTTTTCTTTTTTAAATTTGGAGTGTAGTTAAGAAATATTTGAAAAAAAAATTACTTAAATTTACGAAATATTAATACGCACGAAAAACTAACGAAGAAAAAATTTGTCCTTGGGAATATGCTATCTCAGTTGTAGGCCTTTTCATGGGCTACTCCGTCGAGTTCCGTAAGCCAATACCTTGCCAATTGACCAAGCAACCCATCTTTTGGAGGAGTGTGGAATTTTCATTTGGTCCTTACAAAAACTTATTTGTTTGAACTTTGGATTGTGCATGGAGTCCAGATTTAGGTATAATTATAACATTGAGATAACATGGCCCGAAGAAGGGACGGGCCGCAGTTAAATTATTCATGGAAGTTTGCTTTTTAAGCATTTTTTATTGTACGCTGTACATTAAGTATATAATTTTTTTTTTTTTGAGATCCTATTCTAATACTATTCTATTACAAATTATGCTTAAGCCAAGGTTTGAACCTTGGACCTCCACCAACTCAACACCTCCTCATACCACTAGGCTACTAGGCCACGGGTACATTAACCACAGAAAATGAGAATTTTTATTCTTGCTCTTGATCTTCTTATCGAGACCTTTGGTCAGGGTTAATTCCACTTGTAGCAAGCACCCTTGATCTTCTTATTCTTGCTCTTTTTGGGTTCTTGCTTCTCCTGCTTGTCCCCAGACTTCTTCCTCTTCTTGCCATCTTTACTTTCGGC
>SOPF01021380.1:11990-26644 GCA_012979155.1 Hypericum perforatum
AACTCGGTGCTGTTGAACTTCGCTGGCCTTTCGGCATGGATAATTCGCGGGTTTGTGGTCAGAGCAACAGTACTACTCGATGCCATCTTCAAGTACGATCTCGTCTTACGATTGTTGTTTGTACGGATACGAGTACTTGATTAAGATCGTGTGTAGTCGAGGCAAGTGTTGGACACTTTCTCTGTAAGATGAGATTGCCTCGTATATTTCAGTACACTACGGGCTATGGCAATCGTCCCCAAGATACAACGACTATTTCGGGCGGTTCCAAGATCGTTGCACACGACTCTCAAACCTTTTGGGCGAACCCTTATATACCCAAAACTTTCGTACTCAAGAGAAGAGGAGAGAAGAACAATTATTGCTAATGAATGCTTATGCAATGAATTGTCGGGATGAATGAAATGGCAAGTGGAGTCTCCTATTTATAGGATACCAATGAAAATGTTAAAATGTCCAAAAGACACCAATAAACTCAAACTCCAAAAGCCATGTCAACTTTCTTCTATTTTTTTATTTAATTATTTTAATTGTTTACCAATTGTGTCTTTTGGATTTAATTGTAATATATATCTTTTGGTTAAAAAACCAAATGACATAAATCACAGGCATCAACGTGCCTCTTTAAGTCAAAAGACGCCAACAAATTTGAAGGAAACATGTAAGTTCAAATTACATCCGTAACAACTACCAAAACAATTCACCACCCAGAGAAAAACCACAAGCGAATATATATTTGGTTGAAGCATGCAAAGAGAAACGGTGAAATCAAGTATTGTTAAATAGTAAATGATGGTTGTAATCAGATGAATATTCGCTGGATTGGCCAAGGATACGATGTTAAGAGTTGGAATTAATTGATAAGAGAGGAAGCTTAGACCTAGACCTGGCCACGAATCGAATCTGATTCATAATTCGATTCGATTCGATTCGTTTATAATTCGATTCGATTCGTGTATAATTTGATTCGTCAAAAATTCGATTCGAATTCGTCATTGTTCGGATTGAATTCGGTTTATGATTTTAATAATTCGTCAAACCGGCGAATTAAATTCGAATTCGATTCGAATTCAATTTATAAAAAATTTGTTTTAAAATTCGCCTAGAATTCGTATGTGTGTGTGTGTATATATATATATATATATATATATATATATATATATATATACACACACACATAAGGTGGGAGCACTTTTGAGGGTGCCAACCACTTTTGAGGGGAACATTTTTCGAAAAAAAAACTACTTTAGAAAAGCAAGCGACCAAAACATCTTGGGGATAGTGGATGCTGAGGTCATCAGTTATATGCTTATAATATTAAATATATATACACACAAAATAAAAGGCGAAAGCAGGGGTCAAGGAGTTGTCCAAAAAATTCAAATGGCAAGCGGGAGAATTTCAGAATTTAAGAAGGGCAGGGATGTGTCAAAATTTAAATTGTTTTTGACCGGGAGGGGATTTTAGAGGAGTCTTTTGGAGCAGCACTGGCTTAATTTCAACTTTTAATTCTATAAATACTATTTTTCATTTTTCAAATTTTACATATTTTAATCTCAATCTTCAATTCTCTTATTGAAAATTTTACGTATATAATATTTTCCTTAAATTTGGTAATTACATATATTTATCTAATTTTTCATATATTTATTTAAGATCAAAACAATCACACAAAATTAGTATAAACAAATCTCAAAGTTATACCGCACTATTACATCTCTGAAAAATTTTGGTATCCACGTATTTATAAGGCGACTAACTAAAATAAATATTTAACTTAAGCATTTCCAATAAACAAAACTCATTCCTCTTAGTGAATTTAAACCATTAAACTCTTAAATTTAAACCCTTAAACCATTAAAATATTAAACCCTTTAAACCATTAAACAATAAAACTCTTAAACAATTAAATAATTAAACTCTTAAACCCTTAAACCATTAAACAAGGAACCCTTAAACCCTCAAACCCTTAAAGCCTTAAATCTTCAAACCACTAAATTATTAAACCATTAAACCATTAAACTTTTAAATCCTTGAACCTAAGGATACATAGGCAGTTTAATTTGGTATATTAAGTGCAAGCCCAAATTTTAATTTTTTTCCAAAAAATGTTGAATATTTATTTATATTTATTTTTTATTTTTTATTAAATATTAAATATGTATGAATTAATTCGAATTCGAGTCGTATTCAATTCGTTTATAATTCGTATTTGATTCATTCAGATTCGATTCGTTTATAATTCGAATTCAATTCGTCTTTGGACGAATTGAATATGGTTTATGTTTAAATAAATTCGAATTCGAACCAATTCGATTCGAATTCGTTCGAATTCGAACCGTGGTCAGGTCTACTTAGACCGGCGGGAAAAAAAAAAACAAAAGCAACCATCCAAACGTAAGAAGAAAGCATTCCAATTTCCACCAACAATAAGAGGAAAAAAAACTAAACCATTTTTTTCAAACATAATTCGATAAACTTAATAGTTAAAATTTATCTACAATTACGATCTAAATATTGTGACTTTATAAAGAAAAATTACCGCAAAAAAATTCTGTCTTCTTATCATATTACATATCATAACTATCTCCATTCCTTCCACTTAACAAATACTACTTTCCTTGCCTTACTTCACATTATAAGTACACATCTTTATCATTTAAATTCTCCTCAAAAGTCAAAAGAATAATACAAGACAACATAAAGCCAACAAATTGCACAGTATCTATATAGCGTAAGAACTATTTAATTCTCTGGTCTATTCCCTCTGTATCACCTCCATTTCTTGGCTATTGAGAGGAGAGAAGAAGAGAAGTTAAATTTCTTTGTTTGTCATCTGCATGTACTTAATTGATTTGAACCACAGAACTTCATTTTGTATTATTGTTTATAGGTGTTTCATTGTGATGACGATGGTCCCCAGTATACTCATACCCATTGGATTATTGTTTCCAAATTTTTTCTCTCTGATAAAGTTTATGTTCTCCCAGCCCGTTTGTTCTATCCACTGACAAACTAACCTATTTCATCTTTATTCGTGGTTTTTCCCCTCACAATTATATCCTTTTTACAACTACTCGTCGGTCATTTCAAACTTGCCTCAATTTCATTCATGGTTTCTGTAAGAATCATGAAATTAAGGGTTTAAACGTCGAAACTTATTTGACAAGTTCGTAAAATTATAAATACCGAAGGATAAATTGCCTATTTAGGGTTTCACATATAAATAGACCTCACCAAATCATTTTTTAACCTAATCATAATTTTGCCCCATTGTGAAAGTCTGGAACATCACATACCCATAGGAGGAGAGAACGAAACCATCCAACCATCTCAGCACGAAGAGGGTAAGTCGTTCACACTGTTTTCCTGTCGTAGATTCCATCAGATGATCGATTGTTTGTTTTTTTTATAAATATGAAATTGTTATTATGCCACTAGGGTCAAGAGGAAGATCAACTAACGGAAAAGGGGACGAATCAGTTTCGTAGGCAAGAGCAGGTAAGTGGAATTTCGTTTTGAGTCTGTCTGAAATCGGATTCCAATTTAGGTCTGAACACATACCAACGTGGAAATATGATTTCAGATTTGTAATTCAAATCGTGTTCTAACCATTCTCGGATCTGGATTCGATTCTAAAATCAAATCTGAATCCGAGATTATTGAATCCCGAGTGGATTAAGTTTTGTTGTTTGTGGATTCGGATTTGATTCTGAAATCGGATTTGTAGCTGTGTATTTTGAAATTCAATTTGCATTATGTGGACTTTGAGTTGGAAATCGTTCTTGACTTGATGTTTATTTATGAGATGATTTTGAATTCAGTTTCTGTTTATGCTTCGGAATCGTATATGTATGATTGAGCGATGTGATAAGTCTGTTATGAGCTATGTGATATGATTAGTCGGTTAAGTAGTTGGATAGGGGATCGTGCTGATGTAAATACTTAGTTTGTTAAGGATGGTGCTCCAGAGTTATTATGTTAGTCGGTTAAGTGTTAGTTGGCTAAGGATTATGTTAGTTGGATAGGAAATTGTGATACGTGATTGATTTCGATGAAAGTATGTTGAATTAATTCCACTTATTGAGTTATTCGACTCACGTTTATATCTATCATATGTGTTCAGATCGTTCGAGCGAGGATCAGGGTTAGAGGGAGCCTTCTGCTGCGTATCATCATTCGCATGTCATTGTTTATGAACTTTAAGTATTCTGATGTAAAAACAATTACGGTGTTTGACATGTTTTGAATTTGAATTTTCTTTTGAAATAAAAGTCTGGTGCCTAGGAAAGTTTAATTCCCGACATTTGTCACTTCTGTACTTGGGGTCGTGACAGTTTCTAAAGGAAAAAAAAGATTATCATCGACAATCTACATATCTAAAAGTTTTGTATAGATTCCAATAAAATATGAATTGTAATAATACTTCATGTTTGTTAAATTTTGTTGGTTGATATTTGGAGGCTATCACTTAAGGAAAAGAAAGACGTTTGCTTCGAGCTCACGAAGTTCTTCATCTTTGTTTTTTCCCCAAGTGAGGGTCCTAATCAAACTAGGTAGCCTATATTGGCTATTTAAGCACTCTCATTGTTCCGATCATCCTAAAATAGAAAAATCAGAGGTGGACAAGACGACAGAAAAAGCTCAAAACATAATTATTCTGATTAAATTAATTTTTAATTTTCAGTGAATTTTTTATCAGTCAGAAAAATGTAGAATCAACTATTGAACTTTATTTCCGAATAATTTTTGTATCTTTTATCGATTCGACCAATGTAAATAAAATTGAACAATTCAACATTTTTTTTGAAATGCGGCAAAAGAGTTTGCGGGTGGTGGTAGAGAAGTATACTTGAGTCGTAAGGATTCTTAATTGCTTACCAATCACAAGTTCACAACACGTAGATGGTTCCTCGTCCCCTGTCCCCCATCCCCCGTCCCCCGAGAAGTATCTTTCTTTGATTTGCTGCTCCTCGAATTGACTGACATGTTGTTCCCCTTCATTTTTCTCTTCACTTTTTTCCTGCCTAATGTTGAAACTTTTGCAATCTGCAGATGAGGTGTGATAGAACAAAAACTCTAATAAATTCTAACCTATCTTCTCCTTTGTTTATATCCATATTTGATTTTTTCATAATCCAGTCTGTTACGTAGCGAGAAAACAGTGAGGATGACAAAAAATCTCAAATCTTAGAAGAAAGAGTACATCATCAATTTACCAAATTTTGATCCCTGAATAAATAAATAATTTTTTATTTCATTTATACATAATCCAAACAATTTTTTGCCTATATTATCAACCTAGAGTACATAATAAATAATTGATCTTTTTTCATATCTACAATTTTTTAGATTATCATTTTTTCCAAATTCAGAATGTAAAAATGTCAAAAATTACGTTTGAAGTCAATAATTGATAGAGTTACGTACACGAATTTTGATTGAAAATTCATAACTTCTTATCTGATAGTCCAATTAAATTGATTCAAGTTAATTTGCGAAGGTGATTCATATGTCTACAACTTTTTAGTTTATATTTTCTCCAAATTTAGGTTGTAATGATATTAAAAGTATATTCAAAATTAATATGCAACCTAGTTACAATCATACATAATTAGAACAAATGATTATATATCAAAATATGTCAATATCAAACTATACTTATAAAAATATTTGAAGAATATATTTATAAAAAAATTTGAACTTTAATAATTTTTGCATTGTAAAAATAACTTTGAATTTTATAAATACAAAAATTATATTCGTAAAATAAATTAATTTTAATAATATTATGTTAAGTATAATAAAATCGATAAATAAAAAATAAAAAAATGTTAATGGGCCCACCAACCGTTCCATCGTGTCACAAACAAACTTTCTCACTCAAGCTATTTGTGCAACATGCCAAAGTCAGCCTACCTCACATTCTCTTAATTCTAAGGAATAAAAGGAGAGACTATACATAAGTACGGCAATTCTTTATGGGAATAATAGTGTATTACTCACTATGAAAATTTTGAAAAATCGTTACAAATGAGGATGAAAAGCCCTTTATACAAACATTTAGGAAAGCCAAAGCATAAATGCAAGTTACTAACTACCTATTACTTATAATATTTTAATTATTAACTACAAACTCCTATCTATATTGAAGTATTCTAGAAGGCCCCGCAGTATTCCATAGAGCATTGTAGGATGCTCTTCACTCTTCTTTAGCAAATCTTGGAAGGTTTATTATTTAACCTCGGTATTATTCAGCCTTTCGTGCCATCTTTTAGGCTTGAGATAGTAGTTATGTGATATTCTACCCCAACTATTCTCGTGACGCTCTCATTGCGATCTTGTTCTTTGAGAGTTTGGCTTTGCCTTCGTGATAATATCGCCACTCGCTAGGCCCTTCTCTTGCACCAAGTACTTCTTCTCCGGTGCATATGAGGATTCATCGCGACTCGAATTTGCCCTTTTCTTAGACCACCTCCTTGTTTGTATTGTTGTCCTCTTTTTAGCTTAGTTTGGACCTACCTTTACCAACTCTTCTTATTTATTATGGTTAGGGGTGCTGCATGCTGACTCCCCCTTAATGCCTTCTTTGAATCATTTACCATCCCATGGTAATCCTTGTCCCACTTCTAAGCTTGCCCCCTCTTGCCTACTTCTTACATAGGCAAGGACTTCCTCGATACTTTACGGCTAACTCGGTTTTGACCTATTTATGATCACCCTTTTCTTATCATGACTTGCAATCTTAAAATAACTCAACACCAAAAGCAAACCAATTCTTGTTCCATCCTTGACACATCCATCGCGTTCCTCCTCACAGATCAAGGCATAACTCTTCTTCATCTTTGAATACTCCCTTGCTTGATGAGATCCCTCGTAAATGAGGCATCTGTGTAGATTCTCTAGTTCCTTCCCACTCTTTATTTTTTTAATCATATCGTATGTTAGGATGAATACTTTTTTGCTCACTTGACGAGTGCATTCCTTGGTATTGTGGCTATCATTGTCGCTTTTCTCATATCGCTATTCTCTTGGCGACTTAGCCCTCCAAACCTGACCAATGATTTGGCAATTCTAATAGTTATTAGAGATCTCGTACTTTTATTATTGTAATTTCTTATTTGCCTATGGTTCTAACCTATCTACAAAAACAAAGAGTGACCCTTTCTCCTTCATATCTAAAATCTCCAATAGCAACTATGAGAACTCCTTTATATACTTCTGCATATTTTCCTTATGTTCAAGTCTTTGGAGATGTACACTACCTTGTGCTCTACATTTCCTTAATAAATTTGGCTCTTGCTCCTAGAAATTAGCCCAATAGTTCATCATGTATCAACCTTGTCATCTTACGGTACTTAATCCTCCACCATAGCATTACAATGTTGATGAGGTAGAGGAATGCATTTAAAATCTTCATCGCATCCTCTTTTATGTCTCTTACCACAAAGTATTAATGAAAACCCCAAAGAAAGTTATCTAGTTCCATACATTTTTTGTGTTGCTGAAGCTTGTCAGCTTTGGAGCATCCCTGTGCTCCATCGAAGGTGTCACTACTCCATTTGCAACCACATAAGAAAATTTGCTCTTGTACGACATCGAACTTAGGAAGGTAATTCACCCTTACCTCTTCTATTTACGCTTACAAATAGTTAATCGTTGCATCAAGCATCCCTTACATCTTGCCTTCAAGCTCGTTGTGTGCCCTCTTTATCTTCTCCTTGAGCATGATATCTTTATGCTAAAACTCTTTGATATTTTATGACAAGTTTTTCAACCTATTGCCACACTCAGAAAACTCAAACTCCCATCGTGCTAGCACCTTACCAAGCCATCTTGAGTTACCGACTTCTCTTTGCGAGCTATCTACCTTCCCCCGATAGGCCTCCCTTCTTCACTTGGAAAATGGATTTTTGTAGATGCATCTTCCTTCCATTACATTATTTTAACACTACTCTGATACCAACTATCACGTATAAATGTTCTCACTCAAGCTATCCATGTGGTACTCCAACACTCACTCGCCAAAGTGAGCATACCCTCACCTTCTCTCAACTCTAAGGAATAACAAAAGAGAAAATACACAACTACGATAACTCTTTGTATTTTTTGGTGTAAAACTACGATAACTCTTTGTGAGAATACTAGTGTAGTACACTATGAAAATTTTGAGGGTGGCAAGTCCTTTATATACATACCAAGGAAAGCCAAAACATAAATACTAGCTATCAACTACTTATTAAGTGCAATCTTTCAATTATTAACTACCAACCTCTATCTATATTCAAGTATTTTATAAGGTACCGCAATATTTCATAGAACATCCTAGAATACTCTTCACTCATTTCTCAAAGATTTTGAAAAACTGCTTGATTAACCTCAGTATTATTGGGCCTTCCGTGTTATCTTTTAGGCTTGGGAAAGTCATCCGGTGACAACTGGGCTAGGTCCATCACATGTGGGAAAGTTTCTTTTCCACCTCATTGTTTGCTTTATTTTTTTATTGATTAAAATAATCCACATCCTTATACAACGCTCGCAGATGTATATAATCTTATCATTCCTTAAGTGTTTAGAGTTTATGCTCATACTTTATCATCGTAACTTTTCATGTTAGATATATATATCGAGCTTCAAACAGTATCGATATATGATGGACCTGCGGCCAGTTGTCATTGAAATTGCTACCTCATTTTGTGGCATGACAGTAGTTTAGACCTTGCGCATCAGCCAGATTGGATTGGGTGCCAAGGATTAAAACTCTCCTTATATAGGGACTATGATTTGGGCCATTAGATAGGAATATATTCTTAAACATTCTGATCTAATGACTATTAATTACCAAGGGCATTTAAGACTTTTGCTCAAAACTAATAAATCTTAATAATTAATGTTTCCTACTTTTTAGGTAGTAGTTCCTACTTTTTAAGTAATGATTGCTACTTTTTAGTGATTTTTAAATTTTGAACCACCAATTAATTAGCAAAAGAAGATTTGAACAAAAACTCTTCGCATTTCCCCAGCCTTGTCGGTCTCGTGAAACCAGCAATGCAATCAAAAAACCAGTAATTCAATCCCTTAAACCAGCAATGCAACCCCTCAAACCAGCATTGGAATCAATAAAACCAGCAATATAACCAACAAACCAGCAATGCAACCAACTAAACCAGCAATGTAACCAAATAAACTATCAATGCAACAAAACAAACTAGTAATACAACTGAACAATCCATTAATGCAACCAAAACAACCAGTAATTCAATCTCTTAAACCAGCAATGCAACCCCTCAAATCAACATTAGAACCAATGAAACCAGCAATACAACCAAACAAACCAGCAATGCAACCAACACAACAAGCAACGCAACCAAATAACCACCAATGCAACAAAGCAAACCAGTAATATAATTGAACAAACCATTAATGCAACCAAAAAAACCAGTATTCAATCCCTTAAACCAGTAATGCAACCCCTCAAACCAGTATTAGAACCAATAAAACCACCAATAGAACCAAACAAACCAGCAATGCAACTAACTGAACCAGTAACGCAATCAAATAAACCAGTAATACAACCAATTGAACCAGCAATGCAACCAAATAAACCACCAATGCAACAAAACAAACCAGTAATGCAACTGAAGATGTTGTTGGAAGATGAAAAGTCAGAAAAGTAAAAGAAACGTGAAAGGAGAGAGAAAAAAATGGGCGGTTAGTAAAGTATAATTAATGGAGAGAGAAATATTGGGTGATTGAGTAATAGTTAATTTACACATTTAGCCTCCTCCCTATATAGAGAGGATATCAATCCTTGGCACGGTATCCACTCCCCGCATCAGCGCCTTCTGAGAAGCCCGGGGCTGGCTTGGGCCTAGGGATGAAGGAAATAAATTAATAAACAAAGGGGAAGGAGAAGTGTGGTCGACGACCACGGTTGGTATTCCAACCAAAGGAGAGAGAATGTATGGACATGACCCATCTTATTATTTAATCATTTTATTTTTTTTATTTAAATTTTATCCTACTTCTTATACTTGTCACACAGTTTTATTCGATCTCAATATTTTTAAACAAAAATTTGAGTTGGAAAAAATCTTATAATTATCTATTTAATTTTTAAAAATTATTAAATAACTAATTTTAAATTAAATAAACTCCACAATAGACATGGCAAAAATTTGGAAATTATCATTATCTATATTTGTAATTTGTCATAATGGTAGTTAATTTTTAATTAGAATTATCTACATTTGTAATTTGTCATTTCATAATTTTTAATGTAATTTAAATTATTGCTAATTTAATATTTTTTAACGAAAATTATTTGTATTTTAGTTTTTGAAATTAATAATTTAATGCAATATACGTTATTTATATTAAAGAATATAAAAATATGAATTAATAAATTAAAGTTAATTGAGTTAATGATGAGAATGATAAATATATTAATTATTTATTAATTGGGGCTGGGTTGGATAGAGACTGCTGATGTGGGTAAAAATTGAGTATTGGAGGCTGGATTGAGGTGGATGAGTGAGAGATTAATTAAATATTGCAGGGTTGGCTCAGGGCTGGGTTGGATCAGGACCGCTGATACAGATGGTCTTAGGGTGCATGCTCGTGTATAAATTATAGAGTTGCCTTTTATAATTGATCTTGGTTTGTAGATTGAACATTTATTTATTTTATTGATCATGCACCCAACCGAATCCTTTCTCGTACTTTAACAACACTAACTACCGCAACGACTTGCAACGGTGAGAGGAAAAGAAACGGATTTTTAATTATAAATATTGTAAAGGAGGTTCGAGGTGGGTCCAACAATGTTACCAAATTAATCTATTCATAATGCACTTTAGCACTTTGTACTATTTTTTCAAAAACATTTGTGACCTTCGCTTATATAAGCTTTGACTGGTATTTAAATTGCATTTGTAACATGACTTCAACTCGGTGACATGTACAAATAGATAAATGGTGATCTAAAATTACCAAAATAACGTGTCTGCTTACAAAAATTAAAAAAAAAAGACACCTTGGAAGCAAAACTATCTATGGGGAGGCCGGCGTCCTCGAGGCCTAGCTTGCCGGCGACGAAGCAATACAAAACATAGTCGTCAAGGCATGAGGGTGTTTTGGTAATTTTGGAGCACGATAACTTGGCACACTGTCTATTTGTGCCATGTCAGCGAGCGAGTCAAAACCATGTCACAAATGCCACATAAAATTTAGGGTAAATTGCCCTCCCGTCCCTCTCTTTTACTTAAATTATTATTTTTGTCCCTACTGTTTCAAAAATGATGATTTCGTCCTCCAGATTTGATTTAATAGCATTCTAAGGTCCCTGGTGCCGGAATCGAAAAAAAACTCTGGCGACCAGGGGCCTGAAATGACCAAATTGCCCCTCCCTCTTCCTCCACTCATCTTCCTTCTCTAACCTCCCCGAACCGACGAGTCCGAGCTCCAAAAGGTGGTGGAGAACGCGTGTGTCCTCCTCGGGGAGTTCGATACGAGCGTGGTGGAGTACACCAGCTACGCGGAGACCAAGTCCATCACCGGGCATTACGTTATCTACTGGGAGCTTCTCGTGAAGGACCCCAACAACGCGTCAACCGACGAGAACTTGGACAGGTGCTGCCTAGAGATGGAAGAGGCGATGAACTCGGTGTACAGGCATGGTCGTGTGGCGGACAACTCCATCAAGATGTTCGAAGAAGGAGAAAGAGATGTTAGGGAAAGAAGATGAGTGGAGGGGCAATTTGGTCATTTTAGGTCCCTAGTCGCCGGAGTTTTTTTGCGATTCCGGCACAGGGACCTTAGAGTGCTATTAAATCAAATCTGGAGGACAAAATTATCATTTTTGAAACAGTAAGGACGAAAATAGTAATTTAAGCAAAGGAGAGGGACGGGAGGGCAATTTACCCTAAAATTTATATAAGTGAAAATCCTTAAGGGTCTTTGAAAAAATAATACGAAATTAAAATGGATAATTTCATAAGACTTAGTCCCATGTGAATTTACAAATGTGCATCTAAACTTTATTAATATACTAATGTGTATCTAAAACTCATCAGACATAAGACACCAGAGTCTACGACTCTACAGAACCACCATTACAAAGTGCAGTTAATAATGATAACTCACAGGCTTTCCGTAATCAGTTTACCCATGCTCCGAGTAATTTATAATCCGTGTCAAATATATAAACTATTAATTTTTTAAAAAAATAGAAGATGAAAACGTAAATTATATAGAATCTTCCTTTGAAAAAATTTCATAGAGTCTTCCGTTAAATTTTCACTAATTAACATGATCCACAATAGATTATCAATTTAATAAAATTATTATAGTCTATACCTACATACAAAATTTTTTTCTGTGGATTAATCATGTACGTTATCATCCTTAATCATATGCTATGTCACTAGTAGGCGTAGGCCTTTTAGGTTTCTGGACTACTGCCTCGAGCCATGTAAGCCAATACCTGTCAATTTACCAAGCAACCCATCTACTCGAGGAATGTGGATTTTCATTTGGTTATATAAAAAATAATTCAATTTTTTTTAAATAATATAGAGCATGTCCAACATAGTTTTTAAATTAGCGGTGGATCGCCGGTCGGATCGTAAATTGCCCACTTTACCGGCCAAAAATTCATAGTCAGAATGGTTACTTAATGAATCGGAGATTTTCAAGTCCGACCAGGTAGTCTGACCAAAAAATCTGGTCTGACTTGCTAGTTCGACCAGAAAATATTGACTGATTTATTTTTTTATTTTTGATTCAAAATTAACTGTATGTATGGATATTTTATTTGGTGTATTTTATAAAAATTAGTATGATTATATGTTATTATTAATTTATTACATAATTGTTTTTATCTATATACCTATATATATTTCAAAACAATAGAGCTTTTTCTTAATATGAAATCCAGCTTGACCGACTGTACGACCAATTGGACTGGTCCGACTGGAAATCACCCAGCCAATCAAGTCGATCTTCGGTCCGTTTTTGAAAACTATGATGCCAATTTTATGGAGATTATGATTCAGGCCCAGTATAAATTTACCTTTTAAAAAAATAATATAGATCATTATTTTTAAAACACTATCAGAAAAATAAATAAAGACACGTAACAAATCAGATAATTTTTTTGTCAGGTCTCACAGTTGGCCTAAAATTTTGACCCAAAAAAATCCAGTCCTTTAGGCTCAACAAAAACACTCAGATTTTTTCCAAAAAATTAACCCTTAACCTAAATCAATCTAATGCCATTGCGAATGAGAATAGAGAAGAAACAACAAGAAAACTTATATTCTAAGTTTTACCTAATCTGGGGGAACAACCCTGATTTCAATTTGGATTTTTTTCAATCTCTCCGAAATTGTTTTTCCGGCGAATCTCTGCCTCCGACCACGAACCCGTCAACCTCTCTGAAGTTCGTCCGGCCTCCGCCACTCCGCCCGCCTCGAGTTCCTTGAGTATTTTACCGTTGAATGTTCACGCCCTAATCAAATGCTTGGCTCCTCCCACATCGGAGAAATATATATTAAAGAAGCTCGGAAATTTAGTGTGGGGTTTGAGAGATGTAAAAACGGCCTTTAATGGTTTCGATATTAGTTTTATATATACATATATATATATAATTTTAAAAATTAAAAAATCTTGAATGATTAGTGATCAGATCGATCTGAACGAGACCGAGAGATCGAACGAAAATCAAGTCAATTTTTTGAGTCGTTTTTGAAAATAATGATGTAGAGATAAAATGACCCACCGAAGGGTCGGGCCAAAAATTAACTATTCATGAAAGTTGACTTTCTAGGCGTGATATTGTACGCCGTACATTAAGTACTTGACATTTCCCCAAAAAATCTTTATTTTTTTTTGGAATACAAACACTTAATTACTTAGCAGTTAACACTAGCTGCTGTAAAACAAATAAATAATTAATTATTTACTATTTTGACTATTATGTTTGAATAAATAATATTTTAATTGTAAAAAAGAGTATATGTCTATTTTATCAGCCTAGTAACGGTTCAAGAACCGATAATAATTATTTCCATGGACTGAGTTGAGTCACTTCACATTTCACCCAAAATATAAATCTTTATCAGATTTTTAGATTGGCATTTTAACCCCGGTTCATGAAACGATAGTTCACAGTTAATCATGTAGTGTACTATCAATTGCTAGTTGAATATGTACATGAATTATTTCTTAAAAAAAAATTAGACAATTGAACAATCACTTAACCACGGCATATTTGTAGAATCATGAACTCTAATTGGTCTGCTAACCACAGTTTAGCATGTGGTTCATAAATCGCTGGTTGGTCATTGATGAAACGGTTTATGGACCATGGCCAGACAGTTTATTTGACATTCTGTACTAAGAATTAAAAGAACCTCCAATGATTTTTCTATGTATTTTTTAATAATATACGAATATCCTCACGGCGTTTATAATTTGCCACTACATAGATTGGTCGGCGAATGAAAGAAAGGTCCTTGTTAAGTTAAGCCTGCTTAGTGCGTAGGATTCGTAGCCAAAATTATTATCTTAGGCGTGCATCAACCGATCTTTTCAACCTTTAGTGACGAAAACTCAGATAACTTCCACTAAATGGCCTTCAGCTCAAAAGCATT
>SOPF01021385.1:8397-59079 GCA_012979155.1 Hypericum perforatum
TAGGCAACATCCAGGACAGGCTTTGGGAATTGATTGTGTTGCCCATGCGAGTAAGATTCAGAAGACCAATTTAGATTCTGACAAGTGAGCCTCTCCGTCTTTATCTCTCTCTCTCTCTCTCTCTCTCTCTTAGTTGTTGCTTGGTTCTGCTGCTCAATTCGGAATCATTCATTTTTGTGTCTTCGGTCTGTTCATTTGCAGGAAACCTGGATCGCGGACAACGTCATCTAAAGTTGTATCTTATGCGCAAAGTTTCCCATACACGTTATCCGTGCAACACCTGCGGTGATGCAGCTAATTATCTATCTTTTCATGTATGTTTTTATCTGTAGAAGTGCTATTGTAGCGTGTGATATTGTATCCTACATATGTGTTGAGATTAGTGGTTGCTTCCTTGTGTTCCAATTTGAAAACTATCAGTTGTGGATTCCTATGTTAATACAAGGCACATTGCACCGGTACTGATGGAGTTTTGATCCAATTGTCTCTGACACTGGTGACGTTAGTGAACACTAATTGCGATCGTGGCAAGTTAGTGAGGATTTGTTTTTTTATTTTTTTCAATTTTTGGCGGACTACTGTCTGGTCAAACTTTTTTGGCGAACCATTCGGTTTTACCAAATTCTAGGTGTTTTGCAAGGTCATTGAGTGAACTCTCACCTCCAGTATGTTGAGCAGACCGATCCGCAGTAAAAATAGCAAGAGATTATATTCCAACTCTCGAATCAGCATATAGTAAAAATGAAAAGTGAAGACTAGAAAATACATTGTGTTACAACAACTTTATGAAGAAAAAAATATCGCAAAATAAAAATGTGTAAATAATTAAGGACGGAAAAGTTTTAATTTTTTCCAGAAGAGAAACTATTGTTTCAGAATGTTGCTTTTGAATCAAGATTAACACTCAATTCGATCCGATTACACCACGAATTGAACCAATTGACTCAAATTAAATCATTCGAATACGAGACAATCGAATTGAGAAGCAAAAAAACTCAAACTTTATTAATACGACTTGCATCCTTTTATAGAACAAGGATTTAACAAGTTTTCCTACTCCTAATCACAAAAGAAATCCTAATTGAACTCCAATTACCCGTGCTTATCTGTGCATCGAGCAACTCGGTTCTAATCAAACTCAAACTCCTATAATCCAGCACAATTTGCCTTGGATTAGGAAATCTAGAAAAGGAAACTAAGCCATCATACTCCTACTCTATGAATTACAGTTTAATTGAGCTCAATTGAGTCTAATTGAGCTCCAATCGAAACTTGATGATGCCAATTCAGCTGGAGAATTGATCACCACATTCAACACTCCTTCTTGATCAATGGCTGCAGACACCTAGAGCCTTCCTCAATTCTTCAAATTGGCTTATAGGAAGTGGCTTTGTAAACACATCTGCAATTTGATCTTTAGTAGGACAATAGACCAAATTACCTTCTCCATTCTTTTGCACTTCTCGAAGGAAATACAACTTGATGTTAAAGTGCTTGGTCTTCCCATGAAACACCGAGTTATTGCTGATTGCTATAGCAGACATGTTGTCAACTAAGATCTTCATGCTTCCTTCTTGATCAACATGCAAATCAACCAGCAATTTCTTCAACCAAATCGTCTGATTAACAGCAGCAGTTGCTACAATAAACTCAGCTTTAGCAGTTGATTGAGCTACAATCTCTTGCTTCTTGGAAGTCCATGAGAACATTCCTGAGCCAAGAGTGAAGCAATACCCAGAGGTACTCTTCATATCATCATAACCAGCCCAATCACTATCAGATAAACCATGGAAATCGAGCTCAAGATTGGACTTGAACTAAACTCCATAATCAGTGGTTCCCTTCATATATCTTAGCACTCTCTTTGCAGCTTTGAAGTGTTCTTCACTTGGATTATGCAAGAACCTTGAGAGGATACTTACAGCTTGTAATATATCAGGTCTTGTAGTTGTCAAGTACATTAAACAACCAACTAAGCTCCTATATCGATGCTCATCAGTTTTCTCAGCTCCATCTTCCTTGCACAGCTTCTCTTTCTAATTCATTGGAGTGCTAATCTCCTTGCAATTCTCCTTGACAGATGAAGATGCCTTGCTCATTTTGCTTCACTTCCATGCCAAGAAAGAAGGACATCAGTCCTAAATCTGTTATCTGGAATTCTTTCATCATCTCCTCCTTGAACTGATCAATCAAGGTCACGTTGCTTCCTATTACAAGCAGATCATCCACGTAAATTGAGACAATTAAGATTCTAGATTCACTCTTCTTGATATAGAGAGTTGGCTTACTTGGACTTCTAGCAAAATTAGCTTCAATTAAGTGATCATTGATCCTGGTATACGAAGCTCTTGGAGCTTGTTTGAGTCCATATAATGTCTTCTTCAGCAAATACACTTTATCTTCTTCTCCTTCCACAATGAATCCTTCAGGTTAATCAATAAAAATCTCTTCTTCCAGATAACCATTCAAGAAGGCAGACTTGACATCAAGTTGGAACACATTCCAACCCTTTTGAGCTGCAAGAGCAAGTAGTAGTCGAATTATGTCGATCCTTGTAATAGGAGTGAAGGTTTCACAAAAATCCATACCATACTCTTGTGCATATCCCTTCACCACAAATCTAGCTTTGTGATTGTTAATTGAGCCATCCGCATTCAATTTGGTTCGAAACACCCACTTCACTCCAATCACTTTCTTGTGATCTGGTTTGGGAACCAATTGCCAAGTCTGATTCAGCTCAATTATGCGAAGCTCCTCTTGCATCGCAGTCATCCAATTCGAATCTTTCCTTACTGATTCAAAGTTTGGAGTTTCCAAAATAGCTACATTGCCTTTCTCATAGATCTCTACAAGAGATTTTGTTCCCCTGACTAGAACATCATCGACATCCTCTTCAATCAAAGATGTGGGAGCTGAATCAACACTCCAATTCCACTGCTGATCTTCGACAAACTTTACATCTCTACTAATGATGATCTTGTCAATTTTAGGTTGATAAATTCTTTAAGCTTTGGACACTAAACTGTATCCCATGAAGATTCTTGCCTCAGCCTTTTTCTCGAGCTTATCTCTCTTCACATTTGGAACATAAGTATAGCATACACAACCAAAAACTTTTAGATTTTGGATCACTGGTTTGTAACCATACCAGACTTGAAATGGAATCTTACTTTCTAGAGCTCTGGTTGGCAATCGATTTAGCAAAAATACAGCTATGTTTGCAGCTTCGGCCCAGAACTTCTTTGGCAATTCCTTATCATGTAACATGCACCTAACCATCTTAACTATGGTTTGATTCTTCCTCTCACTTACTCCATTTTGCTATGGAGTGTAAGGTGTAGTTAATTGATGCTCAATTCTAGCTTCTTCACAAAAGGAATCGAACATGGTGGAAGTGTATTCCTTCCTATTGTCAGATCTCATGGCTCGAATCTTGCAATTGGTTTGTTCTTAACCAATGCTTTGAACTTCCAGAAGATTGGAGCAACTTCAGACTTGAACTTCATGAAGTAGATCCAACACATTCTGCTGAAATAATCTATAAAGATGATGAAATACCTGCTTCTCTTCAACAATGGTTCAGGTAGAGGACCACACACATCAGTGTGAATTAACTCCAGTTTTCTTGAGGCTCTTTCAGTTGCTCGAGGAAAGGGATTTCTAGCTTGCTTCCCAAACTGACAAGCTTTGCAATTTGAGATTTGATCCTCTAGATATGGAATTCTAGCTACTAAATCATTCTTCTTCATCTGGAGTACAGCAGCATGGTTAAAGTGACCCAATCTCTTGTGCCAAAGCTCAATGATGGTCATCAAGCTCACTATTGTAGCTTGCTCGTGCTCCATCAAATTCAAGGAGAAAGTCTTCCCTTTCATCTTGACTTGGAAGAGAGTGACTCCTCCTTCATCCTTGATCTAACATTGACCATCTTTGAACTCGATTGAGAAGTTCTTCTCGAGCAACTTACCCACATATAACAGGTTTTGGCTTATATTTGGCACATACAAGACATCTTGAATCAGCTTTGTCCCTTTGCAGCTTTCTATAGCAATTATCCCCTTCCCTTTCACAAGAATAAGCTCTCCATTCCCAACTTTAACTTGCGAAATCACTGATCGATTGAGCTCTTTGAATAGTTCAATGTCGTTTGTCATGTGATTTGTGCATCCACTGTCGATCAACCAAGTCTCATTCTCAGTGATTGCATTGCAACAGGAGACCACGAATAACTGATCTTCCTTCTAATTTACAACTTGAGCTTCTCCTTTCTGAGGAGAGTCTTTTATACTGCAGATCCTCGCAATGTGGCCCAACTTGTTGCACTTATTGCATCTAACATCCAACTTTCTCCAGCATCGATAAGGTGGATGTCCTTACTTTCCATAATACGAACATGGTGGATAATCAGGCTTGTCTGTGCTCTTCTTTTTGTTCTGTACTTGACCTTCAGAGGGCTTCTTCCCATTCTTCTTCTTTCCTTTATTGTTTGATTGAGTTCTTACTGGAAGTGCACCTTCTGAGGTCCCTTCAAGTCTCATGGATCTTCTTTGTTCCTGAGCTAAGGCATTCATCACCTCTGCCAAAGTAATCTTATTCAGATCCTTTGAATTCTCCATAGAGGCAATTGATGGTTCAAATCTCTTTGGTATTGTAACCAGAATCTTTTGAACAATTCTTGAGTTTTCAAATTCAGTTCCATACAACCTCACTTGGTTCACAATGCAGAGAAGTCTATTAGCATACTCCTTAATCATTTTTGATTCCTTTATCCTTTGTATCTCAAATTCTCTAATCAAATTCAGCACTCGCATTCCCTTGATCTTCTCATCTCTTTCATACTCCTTCTTGAGAAAATCCCAGATTGCCTTTGCTGTTGTTAGAGACATGATCCTTGTGGATATTGAACTTGAGACTGAGTTGAACAAGGTAGCCTTTGCCTTCAGTTTTCTTTGCTTTCTCTCAAAGTGCTACTTGATTTATGCCAACGTGGGATTGTCTGGATGTGAGCAACAACATAGTCCTCTTCAATCGCATCCCATAAGTCACGAGCTTCAAGGTACGACCTCATACGAATCGACCAGACTTGATAATTTTCTCCATCAAACAATGGTACCGCCATAGCTGAGAAAGAGAACTCTAATTGCATCCTTGATCACAGATCCCTCAAGATAATTAGCTCTGATACCAATTTGTTGCTTTTGAATCAAGATTAATACTCAATTCGATCCGATTACACCATGAATTAAACCATTGACTCAAATTAACACAATCAAATACGAGACAATCGAATTGAGAAGCAAAAAACCCAAACTTTATTAATATGACTTGCATCCTTTTATAGAACAATGATTTAACACGTTTTCCTACTCCTAATCACAAAAGAAATCCTAATTGAACTCCAATTACCCGTGCTTATCTATGCATCGAGCAACTTGGTTCTAATCAAACTCCTATAATCTAGCACAATTTACTTTGGATTAGGAAATCTAGAAAAGGAAACTAAGCAATCATACTCCTACTCTACGAATTACAACTTAATTGAGCTCAATTGAGTCTAATTGAGATCCAATCGAAACTTGATGATGCCAATTCAGCTACAGAATTGATCACCACATTCAACACAGAATGATAGTATTTGTCCTTGGCTAAAGTAAGTCAATGGCTTTCAGGAAAGTTCTTGTTATCGAATGTGACATGATATAGAAAAAATATCAATCTTTTCTCGCAAACGCAAAAGTCTTGGAAGACTTGTAAGTATTGCAGACCGATAGCAAGAATAATAAGACCTGTGGTTTGAAAGTAATAAACTTCTTTAAACTGATCTCCTCGAAAGTGATAATAGTTACATTACTTTCGCGTGATTGATAAACTCGACCGCAACACCTTTGAACAAAGCAACGAGATTGAGACCCCACTAGTACTAGCCCGAAGCATCTGAGACAACTGAGTACTTGCAGCTTCCAATTGTTCCGTGACTTCATCCATCATGATGGATTATTTTGAGAGATTTTTGTTTGGTTCATCTTTGTTGGAAATTAAGTGAATAAGCTCAAAGATCTAAAAGCCCAAAAAGCCCAAAGTCAGAAAATAGAGGTAAGAGTGAAGGTGTGTACCACATGGAATAGAGCAAAGAATTTTTCTTTATTTATAAGAAATTCTTCTCGTTAGCTCTCCACTTGCTTGACCACTCCTAGGTTGACTCGTTGTCATATTTTTGTCTTTTTCTTCCTCCTTTCTACACACAATAAAAAGTTCATGTTTTTGAAATTTCAAGTAGTCGTTGTATCTTGAGGATGATTGTCGTAGCCCATACGCACTGAAATATATGGGACAATATCGTCTTACAGAAAAAGTGTCCAACACTTGCCTCGACTATCGCAGATCCTAATTAAGTGCACCAAACCCGACGACCAACAATCTTATTCTTTCTTATTATTAGATAGATCACTGTGGTTTCACCGATTATCACTTGGGTACCATGTGATTTTTGAACCGTAGAAGCAGTCCAACTTATTTCAATTTTTGTCACTAGCCGGTCCTGATCTTTGGTTTGCGTTTTTTTTACAAAACGATGCCGTTTCGCATTCTAGGTGGTGGTCCATATGTTGATGACGTGTTATAGGTAAATTATCTATTTTAGTACCAAATATTTGAATAACTTTTTAAAATATCTGTTGCTCAATTCGGAATCATTCATTTTTGTGTCTTCGGTATGTTCATTTGCAGGAAACCTGGATCGCGGACAACGTCATCTATCGAGCTGTATCTTATGCGCGAATTTTCCCATACACGTTATCCGTGCACCATCTGCGGTGATGCAGCTAATTATCTATCTTTTCATGTATGTTTTTATCTGTAGAAGTGTTATTGTAGCGTGTGATATTGTATCCTCCATATGTGTTGAGAATAATGGTTGCTTCCTTGTGTTCCTATTTGAAAACTATCAGTTGTGGATTCCTATGTTAATACAAGGCACATTGCTCCAGGTTCTGATGGAGTTTTGGTCCAATTGTCTCTGACACTGGTGACGTTAGTGAACACTAATTGCGATCGTGGCAAGTTGGTGAGGATTTGTATTTTTTTTTTCAATTTCTGGCGGACTACTGTCTGATCAAATTTTTTATGGCGAACAATTTGGTTTTACCAAATTCTAGGAATTTTGCGAAGTCATTGAGTGAACTCTCACCTCCAGTATGTTGAGCAGACCGATCCGCAGTAAAAATAGCAAGAGATTATATTCCAACTCTCGAATCAGCATATAGTTAAAATGAAAAGTGAGGACTAGAAAATACATTGTGTTACAACAACTTCTTTATGAAGAAAAAAATATCGCAAAATAAAAATGTGTAAATAATTAAGGACGGAAAAGTTTTAATTTTTTCAAGAAGAGAAACTATTGTTTCAGAATGATAGTAATTGTCCTCGGCTAAAGTAAGTCAATGGCTTTGAGGAAACTTCTTGTTACCGAATGTGACATGATATCGAAAAAATATCAATCTTTTCTCGCAAACGCAAAGTCTTGGAAGACTGGTAAGTATTGCAGACGGCCAGCAAGAATAATAAGACCTGTGGTTTGGCATTTTGTATCTGTTAGAATTCGACCCATACAATAAACTTCTTTAAACTGATCTCCTCGAAAGTGACAATAGTTACATTCCTTCCGCGTGTTTGATAAACTCACCGCAACACCTTTGAACAAAGCAACGAGATTGAGACCCCACTAGTACTAGCCCGAAGCATCTGAGACAACTGAGTACTTGCAGCTTCCAATTGTTCCGTGACTTAATAAATTGATGGATTATTTTGAGAGATTTTTGTTTGGTTCATCTTTGTTGGAAATTAAGTGAATAAGCTCAAAGGTCCAAAAGCCCAAAAAGCCCAAAGTCTGAAAATAGAGGTAAAAGTGAAGGTGTGTACCACATGGTATAGAGCAAAGAATTTTTCCTTATTTATAAGAAATTCTTCTCGTTAGCTCTCCACTTGGTTGACCACTCCTAGGTTGACTCGTTACCGTATTGTTCTCTTTTTCTTCCTCACTTCTTCACGCAATAAAAGTTCATGTTTTTGTAATTTCCAGTAGTCGTTGTATTTTGAGGATAATTGTCGTAGCCCGTACGCATTGAAATATATGGGACAATATCATCTTATGGAGAAAGTGTCTAACACTTGCCTCGACTATCGTAGATCCTAATCAAGTGCACCAAACCTGACGACCAACAATCTTATTCTTTCTTATCGTTAGATAAATCACTGTGGTTTCACCGATTATCACTTGGATACCATGTGATTTTTGAACAGTAGAACCGGTCCAACTTATTTGAATTTTTGTCACTGGCAGGTCCTGATCTCCGGTCTGCATTTTTTTACAAAATGACGCCGTTTTGCATCCTAGGTGGCGGTCCACGTGTTGATGACATATTATAGGTAAAATATCTATTTTAGTACCAAATGTTTTTAATGTGTCCAAACTCGGCTTACAAACACGTGCAAGAGAACACGGTTGCACAAATAATATAGTGATATGTAGGATCGCCTCCACAGGGAACTATTGAATTCATTTTGCTAAGTACTGGATTATGGATCCTTGAATCTCTTAAGTTAAGCAAATTGATTAACTTGATTGGGTGATGATTCTAAAGTAACTAAGTTTCAATATCATTAATTAACATAGGGTTGTCAATCCTAGATCAAATCAACTATATCACTTCACAAAATCGGACTAGATTTATGAACCGAGTCAAGGTTGTCACTCTTGATTCATGAACTCACAAATTCATCCAAAGATCAAACTCGTGATTAACAAGAAGATGAAAGTATAAACATAAAATCAACTTCACTAACAAAAGAGGAATAGTGTATTGATTACAAAATAAGAAAGGTACCTTTACTAGTTCAATGTTGCTTACAACCAGAAACCATAAAAGTTTAATCTAGATCTAAAAATTGGAGAGAGTAAGCTTCCTTAATGTTCTCCTTCTTCTAAGCTCTCTTTTTCTCCCTACACTCCCCCTCTCTTCTCTAGCCTTCTTCCTCCTAATAATAGTCCTTTCCTCCCCTTTTCTATCATGGCTTATCTCCCTTTTTGTCTTCCACCTTTTCTCCTTTTTGCCTTTTGTCTCCTACTTTTGGCTCCTTTTTCTTTCTCTAATGGCTCCCTTGTAATGGTTTCTTTTTCTCCCCTTAATAGTTAAAATCAACTCAAACATCTTCCTTTCTCCTCCAAGATGGCTGCCACGGAATTGGGCCAAGAAGCCCATTTCGGACCCAAACAAGTCCTCAAGTTTGGCCCATTCAGAGGTAATTTCGCCATAATTTGATCATGATATTGACGTCAACTTTTGCCCCTCTTAGACTTCGAATTTGGAGAAGACTATTACATGTAAAGTTATAGCACCAGATGTCTTCTTTTCACAGCCACCTCACTCGCCTCGATCGCATGTTGGATGAGAAAGTTATCACACATTGAGTTGTAAGAGGTCCATCTCAGTCAAGTCTTCGCGGTCCATGGTTAAGCCTCCTTCCTCCCGGTAAGCCAAATTGCGTACGATGATCCAAGGTGCATCTGTATCCTCAAAATTAGCACACCATACTTCCTAAAACAAAAAAAAACTCAGTACAAATCTAAAGACATCACAAGAATAGACAATGCACAATATAAGAACAATAACCATGCATATCAAATAATAACACTAGAAACAAAGATAAAATGACTCTAAAAACATACACAAAACATGAGTGTTTTCACACTCATCACACCCCCACACTTGAATCTTTGCTTATCCCCGAATAATGCTCAAACATAACAAACAAAAATAATCATCACAAATCAAAACAAAACAAAACAAGACAAAACGAAACCAACCAAGGAAAAGACATGGCATGAAGAATCCTTAGTTTAAATTCCCTCAAAACCTCAAGCTCACTTCATAAGATCACCCATACTTAGCTAATTCATCAACCAGAACACAAAGATTAAGAACCAGTAGATAGCTCTCACTTAATTATTTAACCAAGTGTTAATACTATGTAAAAGACACTATAAGGTTGAACTCTCAATGATGTGGAAATTTTTCTCACTCAATTTATAAGTGGTCAACTTCCTATCACTCGCATATGTGGTCGATGTCTTTCAAAGTATCCTACATCCTACTCAGCAATATCTCAAAGTTGAATGGTCGCTCATGATCAGGGGGACTTCATGTTGGGTTGTAATGGGGCTAAGGTAAAGGTGAGATAACATTTTTGGATAGTAGCTAAACTACTCAATTGGAGGACATGTTACAAAAGCAAACTAGTCACTCGTCTATTTTACACATCCTCACCAAAGATAATTCAATCAAGCACACCCCAATTTCACCCCATTTTCTATGACTGCTAAGCACGAGTTTTGCTAATAAGTTATGCCTTATTCAACATTAATATTTTTTTCACTTCTTTTCTTTTCTTTTCTAATTTTTTTTCATATATACAACACAAACATGGCATTTTATAAGCAAAAACTCGGCTTCTTTAGATTGGTCACTCAATCACAACAATTCCCAATAGTTTGTACTAAGTTAACATTCAACTACCAACTAAATCCCATACAAATCATCCTCTACATGTCCTCTCATTTGATGGCCAAAGGTAGGGAGGATGGTGGATATAAGGCACAAAGTTGTTTTACTTGTAATATCATCAAAGAAAGGTTGACCACAATGGGTTAAAGTAATAGATTTAAGGGATTTTGGATCTAATGGCTTTAGGCTTAATATCAAAGAAATTGCCCTCGTCAACCCACAAACGCCCACTTAACTAAAACTATGACAAGTATTAATAAGATACCTCAATCAATCGGACTCAAGTATGCACTTTATGAAAAAAATTTGAAGATGATTGTCTCCTCCTTCGGCTCAAAGTTACTCACAAGGTTCACTCATCAACTTTCTAGTCTAGTCTACAAAGTGAGACCACTAGTCTAAATAGTTGAGTGTGAGGTTTCTACAAGTTCCTAAACTTTGTGCTTGAGCTAAATCACTAAATAAAAGAGTGACCATCTTCTAAAACAAGCTTAAGAATTTTGAGGGGGTCAAATTTTGAATTATTCATGCAAACCTTTACCTAAATAAGGCAAAGTGTCCTAATCTAAACATCAAATGGAAACTGGATTCCTAAATGGAACCCTCCCCCACACTTGAAATACACATTGTCCTTAAAGTGTATAAGTTAAATAGACATGACAATGAAGCAAAAATCACATCAAAAATAAGAACAATCATATAAACACGATAACAAAATCACATTTACAAGACAACATGACAACAAAAAAATAGAAAATAAAAGAGAAATGGAAAGGAATGCTCCATGGTCACTCATGTGGAGATGGTGGTGGTGGAGGAATATTGTGTCCCAACAGCTCAACCATTTGTCGGATGTAGTACCCTTGATTTCATTGAAGGGGTTACGGTGAAGAAAAGAGGGTATTATTTTTTTTGGTTTTTCAACCATATTATTTCTTTTTAGGTTTTTCCTTTTTTAAATAAAAAATAATTAAATGGCAACTTAAGTTGCCGTAAAGAACCATGTTGGTGGTTTTCTTAAGCCACGCCTGTGGCTTTTTTTATTTTTTATGATTTTTTATTTGGAAAAAAAATTAAATGGCAACTTAAGTTACCGAGGAAAACCATGTTGGTGGTTTCTTTAAGCCACGGTCGTGGCTTTTTTAATTTTTTTTACCTTCTCCTCCTTGAACTATTTCATCAAAATACTAAAAACAAACATTAACACATTATAGACATGAACATAATATAAAACATGATAAGTTATAGTCATAAGCTTTACTTTACCTCCCTTGTTCATGCATTGGATAATGAAGTCACGGATTGCACTTCTGAACTTCGTTTAAAGTTAGTGATAGCTGCTAAGCTCTGCAGTCGCTGGTTGCTCTATTTTTCCTCCCTTTTCTTCAAAACTTGTCATGCTTCCTCGTGACCTTTCATCTGCAAGTGCTCTTTGTTTACCTCGGATTCTATCTTGGTGGTATCTATACACATTTGGACTCTTGGTAGTTTTTCTTTCTGCTCATGAGTAACAGCTAGAGACATAATATTAGGCAATTCATTCTCTATACTCAAGTAAGCATACCTCAAGTGTCCTAGTGGTGGTTTATACTCCAAGTCTGGTGGTTCATTAGTTTGGACCCATGATGCTTGTTCTCCAATTTTTGGCCCATCTACCTCTATTTTGATCTCATGTATTGCCTTTTGTTAGTTCTCAAGATGAGCCTCTTCACTATGTTTGGCCACCAACTTGTCAATGATATTAGTTCTAAAGTAGACGTCTTCCATGGTAGGGCACTTAGTTGCTTTGAACACATTGAAGACGACCTCATCATTATAGGCCTTGAACTACAACTCTCCTTTTTCTACATCAATATTTGTTTTTGTGGTGGCTAAAAATGGGCACCTAAGGAGGATGGGCACATCTAGATCTTCTTCCATCTCCATAATAATGAAATCCTTCATAAAGACTAGAGTATCAACTTTTATGAGCACATTTTTGATTATCCCTATTGACATGGCCATTGATTTATCTGCAAGCTGAAGGACTATTGATGTCGGTTGTATATCCCCAACCCAAGCTTCTGGAATATAGAGAATGGCATAAGGTTGATGCTGGAGCCAAGATCTATAAGTGCCTTCTTAAAAATTTGATCTTCAATAGTGCATGGAATGGTAAAACTTTCAGGGTCCTTCATCCTTTGAGGGAGATCCTGGGACAAAACTGCACTGCATTCCCCAGTCAACAAAATGACATCAAAGTCGTCGATGTTCTTCTTCTTAGAAATGAACTCCTTGATCCACTTCTGATAAGTTAGCATCTGTTCAAAAGCATCAAGGATTGGGGTATTGATGTGAAGGTTCTTGAACAACTCCAAGAACTTCTGGTAGCTCGAGTGTGAGGCCTACTTTTGTAGTCTTTGATGGAAGGGTGGTAGAGGATAAGTCCTTTCTGATATTGGTTTGGTAGAGTTCATCATAGGCTTGTCCTTCTCCATTGTTGTTGGATTCACCATAAGCTCTTCTTCTTCATTAGAGGTTTCATTACTGAAGTAATTGCATTATTTCCCAAGTTCAACCTACTTCGTGTTATGATTGCCTTATAGTGCTCTTGTCTGATAGGAGGGGTTTCAGTATTGCTCGGAAGAGTGCCAGGCTACCTTGCATTCATCTGTGTTGCGAGCTGGCTGATTTGTACTTCCAAAATTTCTGATCATGGCTTCATGGCTAAGAACCTGCTTCCTTAACTCATCTTTGGCGATCCTATTGTGGTGGTGCTTGTTGTTGCCATCTCTGCCGATATGGCTGGAATTGCTGTGATAGAGGATCTTGCATATTTCCACCACCCAAAGGAGGTCCTTGATATTGAGGTACCTACTGTCTTGCATTGTTTCTCCATGAAAAATTTGGGTAGTTTCTCCATCTCATGTTATACATAGCAGAATATGGATCATTAATCCTATCAGTATTACCCACATAATTCACAGGTTCAGAAATGAAAGAGCAAGTATCAGTACTATGTGAACCAATACAAATTTTGCAAACCTGAGATGATGATGCAGGTGGTGATGCGAAGGCATTTCAGACTACTTGTGTAAGGACTGCTACTTCTTTCTTAAGAGCAATTATTTCATTGTTGTCCTCTACACTAGCATCATCTTTTAAGCTATGCTTGAATAGCCGAAGTTTAATGGCATCTGGCGAGACACCATTATACTTGACTGTTGAGCAATGGTCTTCGAATGTTTGGATATGATTTGCTAGATTTTCGGAAGGCAATCCTCCAAACTGATCTTGTCGGACTGCTTGAATAAGGTTGTTCTTGAGCTCGAAGTTGTTAGCCTTGATAGTCAGATATGTAATACTTGACCTAAGATCGGTCAATCTAGGGTGTGATTTTCTCCTCATATTGTCGACTGGAATGTTGACTAAATGTTGCTCTGCCATCTCATCTGTGTGTTGATTTCTCCTCCAGATTCATCAAATGGTTCGTTCAATCTTTGAATCTTGCTCAAGAAGAGGTTAGTTTTCACAAAGAGTATGTGGCATTCACCTCCTGTATTCTTACTGCACTTAAAAACTCAACAAACGAGATCAAGTGTAGTGATAAACAAGGATTGTAATAATGTTTAATCTCAAAATCAAGAATACTTTATCCAATATTAACGACAACTAATTCAATAACTTTCCCCGGCAATGGCGCCAAAAACTTGATGCGTTCAAACTTGGCTTACAAACATGTGTAATAGAACACGGTCGCACAAGTAATATAGTGATATGTAGGATCGTCTCCACAAGGAAATATTGAATTTTTTTTGCTAAATACTGGATTATGGATCCTTGAATCTCTTAAGTTAAGCAAATTGATTAACTTGATTGGGTGATGATTCTAAAGCTACTAAGTTTCAATATCATTAATTAACATAGGGTTGTCAATCCTTGATCAGATAAATGATATCAATTCACAACAATCGGACCACATTTATGAACCGAGTCAAGGTTGTCACTCTTGATTCATGAACTCACAAATTCATCTAAAGATCAAACTCATGATTAACAAGAAGATGAAAGTAGAAACATAAAATCAACTTAACTAACAAAAGAGGAATAGAGTATTGATTACAAAATAAGAAAGGTACCTTGACTAGTTATATGTTGTTTACAACCAAAAACCATAAAAGTTTAATCTAGATCTAAAAATTGGAGAGAGTAAGCTTCCTTAATGTTCTCCTTCTTCTAAGCCCTCCTTTTCTCCCTATGCTCCCCGCTCTCTTCTCTAGCCTTCTTCCTCCTAATAATAGTCCTTTCCTCCCCTTTTCCAACATGGCTTATCTCCCTTTTTGTCTTCCACCTTTTCTCCTTTTTGCCTTTTGTCTCTAATGGCTCCCTTATAATGGCTTCTTTTTCTCCCCCTTAATAGTTAAAATCAACTCAAACATCTTCCTTTCTCCTCCAAGATGGCTGCCACGGAATTGGGCCAAGAAGCCCATTTCGGACCCAAACAAGTCCTCAAGTTCGGCCCATTTGGAGGTAATTTTGCCACAATTTGATCATGACATTGACATCAACTTTTACCCCTCTTAGACTTCGAATTTGGAGAAGACCGTTGAGGCAATGTTATAGCACCAGATGTCTTCTTTTCATAGCTAGCTTATTTTCCTCAATCGCATATAGGATGAGAAAGTTATCACACTTTGAGTCATAAGAGGTCCATCTCAGTCAAGTCTTCGCAGTCCATAGTTAAGTGTCCTTCCTCCCGGCAAGCCAAATTACGTACAATGATCCAAGGTGCATCTGTATCTGATGAGTGTCAAAAACACTCATTATTTGTGTACATTATAGTATAGGTTTAGCTTTGTTTTTAATTGTTTAAGTGTGTTTTCTTTGTATAAATCTTGTAAATTGTACATTTCGTTCTTTTCTCGTGATTTTGTGTTTTTACTATGTTTTCTCATTTTATAGGAGCTTCGTGGACAATATTTGACAAATGCACGAGCAAGACCACGAGTGCACGAGCAAGACCATGATGTCGCGAGCAAAATGGTTTTGACAAACCTAACCAAGGAAGGCATCAAAAATGAAGGATAAGGAAGCCCATGGAGTTTTCTAACTCCATTGGGCTTGATCCACCAAAAAAATCCGTGGCTTGCCATGGAGTGCGCCATATGCCTACGCCAGCCTTGACCTCTTCCGACATAAAAAATCATAACTTCCTCATACAAAGTCGGATTAAAGCACCATGAGTTGCATTTGAAAGAAGACATCCTTAGCTACAATCTACCAAAAGGGCATCTTCCGGTTCAGAGTCTAAGTGGTTCAAATTGCAAGAAAGAAACACAACAATGCAACAGTGAGCATGGAGGGCGCCAAAAATGGGGTGGAGTGCGCCAAATTGCCACCTCATGCATGGAGGGCACCATTTCTTCAATGGAGGGCGCCAAGTATGATCATTCCAGCCATTTAAGTCATGTATCTAGCCAAAAATTAAGTGGGAAACATCTTGCCAACTTACCTTAACTTATGTGGAAAATGAGGAAAGGTGGAGACCAAGTTAGATTAGTAGTTAGGATATTAGATTAAGTTAGAATTTAATAATTTCCATTAGCTAAGTTTGTAGTTAGTTAATTAGTTCACCAAGGCAAGGAGAGGCAGCCAACTCCAAGAGAAAAAAAGAACCAAAAAAGAAGAGAGGAAGAGAGGAGAGGCCGTGAGCAAGAAATGAGAAAGAAGAAGAAAAAGAAGAAAAAGAAGCTAAGGCAAAAACCAAGCCTTGAGCTTGAACTTGTAACATCTTCTTACTCTTACCTTTCTTACCTTTTTTATGCTTATCATGTAAACAATATGTATGTTGCTTTTGTTCATGTAATATATATATGTTGTTGTTTATTTATGTTAATTATGTTTGAGTAGTTTTGTTTTGATATGATGCATTGAAAACCTTAAGTATGCTAATGGTTTAAAATGGGTAAAAATGATAAGGACCATGAACTTGTTAAGAACTTAATGTTTAGTCTCGATTGGCCACCTAGAATATTGAACATAATCGAGTCTTGATCTTCGAGAGGAGAAAGATTAGATCAAAAAATTAATTAGTTGATCCGTTGCCTTGTAAGATGAGGATTTTCTTGGTAATTGGTTGTCCTAAAGGGTGATACTTATAGTTGATGGTTAGCTAGGATTTTGTGTATTGATGATTGCGAGGGCACGTTGAGTTCACTTGGGTCTAGCTAAGTATTAACTTAGACTAATTTAGCGCGAGAGCGTAGATTAGTTACCTTGAAACACTCGGACCATGACATGAACCTAAAAAAACCCACGAACCATTTTTTTGTTTAGGTGATCTAAGGTATCATATCCACTTTAGTTTAATTTTCTTTTCTTATATTTGTGTTATTGTTGATCTTGAGTTGATATTTTGTGCTTGTTAGTGTGTTAGTTACCAAAACCAAACCATTCAATCCAAATCAAGTTCCTAAAACATAGTAAGTAAGCCGAGTAAGGCGTTCGTTTAATCCTCGTGGGATCGGCAACCCTACTTCATAAAACTATATTGCGACGGTGGTTGGAGGTGTTTCACGACGCCAAAGACTACTCATAATTAATTGGCGCCATTGCCGGGGATTGAGTTTCGAGGCTAAAGCTTAGCTTGCGAACTTGAGTTAGGAACTTTTGTCAACCAAAAACTTTTCTTGCAAACTCGTCGGAAAATTTTTTAGCTACTGCCACGTACTGTTTTGAATTTTTTGGCCATGTTAGATTCGGAATTTGTAAAACTAAGCCACGGTGGGATTGAAGGTTTCTGTGTCTTCTTTCCAACGCCGCTGGGTTTGCTCATTTTGGACTTAAGATGAAAACGTTATCGCATTTACAAGTCACAAAGGTCAAATCTGACGATTCTTGCGAAAAACTTACACGAAAATTCTTGCCAGGAAATTTTAGGTTTGCATTTTATTTTTCCGAGGGTCAAAACATCCGAATTTGTAAAAACAAGCCAAAAAAACTTTGTAGTATTGGAAGTCTTCTTTCCAACGCCGCTGAGTTTGCCAATTTAGGAGTTCGGACTAAGAAGTTATCGCATTTTGAATACACAAAGGTCATTTCTGACAATTCTTGCGAAAAACTTGCTCGGAAAATTTTGGACAGCTCGCATTTTATTTTTCCGAAGGTCTTTAATTCCGAATTTTTGAAAACAAGTCAAGGTGAAGTTGTAGTTTGGGAAGTCTTCTTTCCATAGCCGCTGACCTCATCAAAAAAGGATTTCGGATGAAAACGATATCGTATTTTGAAGTTGCATGCGCAAAATATAATTTTTGACGAGTCTTGCCAAAATGTAGATTACAATTAGCCTCGTATTTTCACTATTTAAATAGTGAAAATCCAATCTGGAAAAAATTTCCTTAGTCAAAGTTGTAGCATTGGAAGTCTTCTTTCATTTTCCGCTGACCTTGTCTAAGTAGGAGATCGGACAAAAAAGTTATAAAATTTCTAACTTGCATGCCCAAAACACGCTCAACCATCAACTTCCCTTTTGAATTTAAAGTGGACGTAGCACACTTGGAAAGGAAATTGCGACAAGAAAAATTTCAACAAGAGAGGCTAAATCAAGAAAGACTACAACAAGAAAGGTTGAATTCGTTTGGTTAACATAGGTATAATGGAATTCAAAGTTCATTTTTGGACGACAAAGTTGAGGACATACGTGAACTGGTGGAAGCAAATCAAAGAAAACTCAATCTCACCCAAGCTCAGCTTTGGACTTGTGAGTGGTGTGGATGTGAGGGACATGAGAAAAGTCAATGTGGAGAATACTGGTTCCCCACCCGCCATGGAGCACCCTTAGATTATGAGAATTTCGAGCATTACGATGAGGGGCAACATGACACCATTTGTATTCCAACGTGGAGTGGAAATCGTTATTCCTCATGGTGCAAAGAAGAAGTATAACCTCTAAGGTCCGATACCCTTGAAGATAGACTAGACTCAATGGAAGCAAGAATGGATAAGATGTTTGAAAATGGTGAATGATATACTCAATGACTTTGAGAAATTGTGTATGCCAAGTCAATCTTTTGAGAGAGCGCAAGCTCACTCAGATGATATTTGTACTAGTGCACATACAAAAGATGCCATCTTCATTGAACCATTTGAGCTAATCTATCATTTAGGGGAAACCAATGAAGTGCAAGTGGAGGATGACGATAAGCAAATAGACTTGAAAGTTGAGGAACCTTCATACGTTCCTCAACAATCATACATCTATCCAACATCATTCCTAGAAGATTTATATAGTATAGAGAACAAGGGGAGTTTGTGGGATTTTAAAATAGAGGATTGGTACCAAGAAACCCCGACAAGCTTGTTTATTCATGCCAACGCACTTCTAAAAGAGGATGAAAAGAATGAGGAAAAGGAGGAAGAGAAAGATGAGATTGGGATTGAAGAGAGCACTCAAAAAGAAGGTGACAAGCCTATTACTAGTGCTAATTTCTTTGTGAATAAATCTTGCTCAACCATAGATTTGGTAAATATTGAAGATTCGGAGGAAAAAGAGGAAGCCATATCTAAGGAAGAGTCTAGTGTTATCCGCCACAATATTTCACCTCGACTTTAAGATCCAAAAAGGTTTGCTAAACCTTTAATCTTGGATATGGAAAGTGGAGGTAAAACACACGAACATAATGTTGAACAACCTCCCACTCTTGGTTGGGATTGGTTAAATTTGGGTGAGGTTAAAAAATCTCTCAATCCAATGAGTAATATGTGGGCCATTAACCCTTTGGTTGATTGGCACATGTCTGCATTTTTGCGATTGATGAGGGATAAGAAGGTACTCCTATATGATTGTTGGGTATTGACCTAGGTATGAAAAGTTAGAATACGAAAGTGATTGTAGCAAAAATAGCACTTTCTCACAAGATGAGCGAACCATGTTACTACGTGGTGACCCCGTTAAGCTTAGAGCTGAAAAGGCTGCCAAGAGAGGTAGTTCATTATGGTACGCCATTCGTGAGTTCTGTGATTTGCGAAAGTCAAAATTGCAATTGTGACCCATCAGAAAGGGGCATCTAGTTTTCAAGCTTTCCAGGAACACAGCGTAAATAAAAGGCAAAAAAATTAGCGTAGATTGTATTATAAATGTATTAATTTGTTTGCATTTTATTTGTGTGTGTTTGTTTAGATTTAATGTCTTTTGTTTATAAGTCTAGCACATCAGGGCCCATACTATGCATATCTGATGTTCACCATGGCAAGTCAACAAGCCCATCTTGAAGAACATAGGCGTACAATGATCTGCAGCAGGCACACAACGAATTGACCAGGGAGCTCCTTTTTCCTTTTTCCTTTATTTTTATTTCCTTTATTATCATTTCGTATTTTTGTGATTTATGTTAGTTTGTTCACATTCGTTTTGTTGTTTGCTTGTTTTGAGATATGTTTTTCGTATCTTTGGTGATCCGGGATGGAAGTATTCCGATTTGAGCTCAGCAGGGTTCGATCTCCTTGCTGCTTCTTACGTACTAGATCATTGAGATAAAACTATCTCAAATTTGTTTTCTTTTTGTAATTATGTGTTTATTAGTATCGTAGACACCTTGAGGACAATGTGTCATGCAAGTGTGGGGGAGGGTTCCCTTTGGGAATTTTCCTTTTTATGTTTAGTATGTTTATATATATGTGTCTAGGTTTAGACTTGGTATAAATTTTTCAAAATTTGACCCCCTTCAAAAATTTTCAACTTGTGTATAAAGATTTATCACCTTATTAGTTAAAAATTTAACTCAAGCACAAAACTTAGGAATATGTAGAAACCTCACACTTAGTTATTTAGACTAGTAGTTTCGTTGCTTAGACTAGACTAAAATGATAATGTGCGAACCTTGTGAGGAAATTTGAGCTGAAGGAGGAGACATCCGTCTCTAATTCTTTTCATGAGGTGTATACTAAGTCAGTTGATTAGGGTATCCCACTATTACTTGACGTAATCTTAGTTGTGTGGAAATTAGTGGGACGACGGGGGCATTTCTTTGACATTTGAGCCTAGAGCTTTAGAGACAAAATCCTATAATTTCCAATTGCTTAAACCAATTTAAGCCTAGCCTTTTCTTGATAATAGATTAGGTAACCAACTTTTAGTCTAAATGACCAATCTTCCTTACCTTTGACCATCGTATCCGAGGATTATACGAAAAGTTGTATGGGTTTAGTTGGTAGTTTCATGTATAGGGTTTAAGTTATTAAAATTGTAGAAAATTCAGTGGCCAAGTGTAGAAGCCAAGTTTATGCCTAGAACATGCTAAGTTATTTTATGTTTATGTTTAAAAAAAATGTGTTGTAAATATTGTAAGACTCGAGAAAAAAAAGTGATGTAAAAGAAAAAAACAAAAGAAAAAAGAGAAAAATAAAGAAAAGAAGTGCAAAAAGAAAATTGGGAATAAAGCATGAACTCTTAGCAAGACTCGAGCTTCAAAGTGATAGAATGTTGGGAAAGTGGGTGAGAGCTTTATTATTTTAAGTGAGGGTGTCTAGATTAGACGAGTGATAGTTGCTTATGTAACATTCTTGGATTGGGTGGTTTAACCACTATCCAAATTTTTACCTCTCCTTTACCTAAGCCCTATTACAACCCGATATAAAGACCCCCTGATCATTAACAACCGTATGATCAAAGATATCACTAAGTAGGATGTAGGATGCTTAGAAAAATATTGGCTAAGTATACGAGTGATAGGAAGTTGCCTACTTATATAATAAGTGAGATAAATTTCTTATCATTGAGAGATTAACGTTATAGTGTCTTTTACATACTGTGAATATTAGTTTAAACAATTAAGTGTTAGAGGTGTCTAATGATTCGTTCGTTTTGTGATTAAGTTAATGAACGAGTTATGTAGGGATAGTCTTTTGACCAAGCTGAAGTTTTTGAGGGGAGTCAAGTAACGAATTCTTCGTGCCAAGTCTTTTCCTTTTTCTGTATTTTTCTTTTATCATGATTTATATTTGTTTGTTTTTATTTTGTCTGTGTCCGCATTTGAGTTTTGCTTGGGGACAAGCAAAGATTCAAGTGTCGGGGTGTGATGCGTGTCAAAAACACTCATTATTTGAGTACATTATAGTATAGGTTTAGATTTTTTTTAATTGTTTAAGTGTGTTTTCTTTGTATAAATCTTGTAAATTGTACATTTTGTTCTTTTCTCGTGATTTTGTGTTTTTACTATGTTTTCTCATTTTATAGGAGCTTCGTGGACAATATTTGACAAATGCACGCCCAAGACCACAAATGCACAAGCAAGACCATGAGTGCACAAGCGTACGAGCAAGACCATAATGTCGCGAGCAAAATGGTTTTCACAAACCTAACCAAGGAAGGCATCAAAAATGAAGGATAAGGAAGCCCATGGAGATCTATAGGGTTAGTGCACCCTGGATCTGCAAATAAAAGAAGGTGTAGGGGAGAGCAGAATCACATGTAACAGCACTTGCTAGTGAAAGGACCTAAAATAAAAAATGCAAGAAATACGAAAAATAAAATCACACAAATTGAAATGCGAAACATGCTAATTTTAAGTCGTTAGCTTGACTTTAGTGGTTGTTTCTCAGAGTGTGTCCGGTGGGGCAAGTGCCCTCTGACTTGAGTCCCATGCAAAGATAGCTGTTATTCTGGCCTTGTCTGCAATTTTATTATTGTCTTCCAGCTAATTGAGTGGTGTTGAGGCCTTGTCTGCATTGATTACTGTAGAGGTTTGGCTCGCATATTCCACCATACTTAGCATTTTGTTTGTTGTGGAAGTAGTGCTCATGCAGGCTTTGTCATCTTGGTGATGAAGCGCCTTAGCCATCTAGTATTCCACTTTCTCATCACCAATATGGAGGGTTAACTTACCTCCATTGACATCAATCAAAGCTTTACTCGTATTGAGAAATGGTCTACTAAGGAGGAGAGGCAATTCTTGTCAAGATCTAAGTCTAAGACCACAAAATCTGCTAGGACGTAGAATTGCTCAAATTTCACGAGAACATTTTCTGCAATTTTGTGTGGTTGCTTAACGGTATGATCTGCCAGCTAAAGGCGGATCTCCATTGGCTTAAGATCTCTGAACCCAAGTTGTCAAAAAATAGTCAAAGGCATGAGATTGATACTTGCCCCAAAGTCACAAAGACACTTGTCAAACTCTGTCTCTCTAATATGGCATGGAACCGTAAAGCTTCCTGGGTCTTTGAGCTTAGCAGGGATGGTCTTCGAAATCAGCAAGCTGTAGTTTGCAGTCAGAGCAACTGTTACATCCTTGTTCCAAGTCTTCATCTTCGTGATGGCCTCCTTGAGAAACTTAGCATAAAGTGGCATATGATCAAGCAGCCCAAGGAAAGGTACATTGGTCTGAATTCCCTTAACCTTTCCCAGAAAGCTCAAGAACTTCTCATCTACTATCGGCTTCTTCTTTAACCTCTGAGGAAATGGTAGTGGTGGAATCTTAGGTGGTGGAGGGACAAATGGTTCCTCCTTGTCCTGGGTTGATGTCACTTCAACTTTAACTGCGGGCTCCTTTGCCTTGGCGGGTGTGGGAGCTTTAATAGCACCCTCGATTTCCTTGCCACTCCTGAGTACTATGGCCTTGACATCTCCTTTCGGATTATTCTCTGTGTTGCTTGGTAGGGTGCCGATCGACCTGCAAGTGTTTGAGGCAGCCAGATTTCCAAGTTCTAGTTCCATCTTTTTCAACTGCGAATCTTGTCCCTTCAGATAGGTCTCTAATTCTTGTTGATGAGCCTCACATTGATCTATACGCTAGACCATCAGTGTTTGCTGCTGGATGGATTGCTGAACCACGCTGACCAGCTGATTGATCTTGGAGTAGGCAGTGTTTTATTCTCCGACTAACTGATCAATCTTGTCTCCTATCATCTTGATCTAGTTGCTTAGATATGGCTTTCTAAATTCCTGTGGGGCACCTGTAGTGGTGGCCTGCTGACCAAATCTGGAAAAGTTTGGTTGAGTGTTTGGTGGACGAGAGTATCCAAATCCAAGAGGTTATTTATCTACCATAGCTTGGAGTTCCTGCATTAATAGACATTCAACAATTGAGTGAGATTCACTACAAAGCTTGCAGGCTTCTTAGATTGCAGTGGCTTTGCCCTTGTTGATGAGGAGGTCTTCAAATTTCTTGGAGAACACATCCATCTTTGCTTCAAGCTTGGTGATAGGATCCACATTGTATACCCCTTTGCTGGAATCTTTGACAATTAGAGTCGACCTATTGTACTTATTGTTCCACATACCATTAACTTTTGCCATCTTCTCTAGTAACTGAGCTACTTCCTTGTCTAACTTGCTCATGAACACTCCGTTAGAGGAGGCCTTGATGTGTGCCCGAGATGCTTCTTCAACTCTGCTATAAAATATCTTCATAAGATTCTCCTGAGTTACACCATGCTATAGGAAGGCTTTCTGTAAGGACTTGAACTGCTTCCAGGCATCATAGATGGTTCACTATCTTTCTGGCAAAATGTGTTGATGTCTTGGAGGAGCTGTGCTGACTTGGCCATTGAGAAGTACTTTCAGAGGAAAGCTTGAGTCATAGCTGCCCAGCTGGTGAGCACCTCACCTTCTAGATTATCATACCAGTCACGGGCTTTGTCTCGCAAGGAAAATGGGAATAGCCTGAGCTTGATAGATTTAGAGGTCACTCCTTGGAATTGCATGATCTTGTTGATGTTCTCGAACCATTTAAGGTGAGCGTGAGGATTCTCTTTTGGGACTCTGCTAAATGTAGCTGATGATTGCAATAGTTGGACAGCTCCAAAGGGAATATGAAAGGTTAAAGCACCTTCAGCTTGCTCTTCATCATTAGCACATCGGTCCTATGTCAGAATAGACAATTCCAAGAGGGACGTGCATTGGGATTGTGGAACAGCAGCTTCGATAAGGACATCTCATGCCTCTGCTCGTTGCATGTGGGCCATCGTTTCAGCTTGCATCTTCCTATCTATCTGATGTGCTTGTTCAAGAGCTTCAATGTCGTCTTGTAAAACAGTGTCGGGGTCGAAGTCGGGTTCTTCACTATGCATCCTTGGCATGCACTAGAGGTACCTGCCAAGGTGTTATAAGTAAGATGAATGATCAAGTTACACAAGCTGAACTATTGTAAATTTTTGTTCAAAAATTTTAGTTCCGTGTCGATGGCACCAATTTGACGTATGAAAAATTGATGAACAATTTACGTGTAATCAAATAGTATAGTGAGTAAGTAAGGTTTGAACTGAAGGTTGGACTACAAAACTAACGAAACCATATGTGCAACTTGAGTAACAATTGTTTCGGGTGAGAAGAATGAAATTATAAAGAAAGTGAAGATGTAGAAAGGTAAAATGACAAGTTTCAACAATAGAGACAAGTTGAGCACGATACCTTCACGAATTGACTGCCTATATTGAGGTTATAGTTCTTATGAAGTCCTAACTAGTATCTAGAGTTGTCTAATGTACCTACTTAATGCTTTCGCTCATTAGGTCGACAAAACTAAGACTGAAAAAGCTTAGGTTACTAATTAATGATTTTGGTCATTAACAAGGCCTAAGACTAAAGCAACCTTAATTTTTACGATTCCTCATAACGGGTTACCCTCAAGATATCAAGACGTCTCATTAATACCCTAAGAATATGTTAGTTGATTTTTCCACTAACTCAGGTGCCTGTCGGTCCACCCTTATTAATTCAGATCGTAACTTAGGTGATCAGGCTAAGCTAAGCTTTACTTTCATCAACTAACAACTATTTCGCAGGATAGTCAAACCATAACCTAACTCCACAACTAATCACGTGATTAAGGCATAATGCTCACAGGAAAACTACTCACTACGTATGGTAATAAAACACAAGATAATGATGAGGGAATTCATATTGATAAGAACAGGTAAAGAAGGTTTAGTCTCAATGTTTCTACCTTTCACCCGGAACGAACCAAGAGAAATCTACTCTGTAGAGCTCCTAATGTTGCCAAAGTATTGTTGAACAAAAGTCCCTTTAAACAAGGGCTAAAGGCATATCTATACCCTAGCCACCAAAAAACCTAGTAAAATTTGAAACATGTCGATAAAAAATTACAGGCAAGAATCGGGTAGACCAGCGACCGCTGGAGTTATATCGATCGCTGCACCAGGCTTTCTTCTTCTCCACATAGCACTCTAGACTTGTAGCGCCCGCTGGCCTCTTGCTGTGTCTTCCATCTTGGCTCGCCTCCTCGCCTTGCTCCCTGCTAAGCCGTTTTACCCTGCAAAGACTGTGTAAATATTCAATTAATGTCCGTTCGGGGTTCAACCTAAAAAAGGGAACTAATATGTCAAACAAATGCCAAAATCATCACAGAAACTACGCCTAATCTACCACTTAGATGCATAATTCTATGACTAATTCAGCGTGCATCAGGTGTGTACTTGATTAGGATTAGATTATAGTCGAGGCAAGTATTGAACACTTTCTCCGTAAGACGAGATTGCCCCATATATTTTAGTGCACTATGGGCTACGACAATCATCCCCAAGATACAACAACTATTCGGGCATTTTCAAGAACGTTGCACACGTATCTCGAAACTTTCGGGCGAACCCTTATATACCTGGAACTTTCGGACTCGAGAGAGGAGGAGAGAAGAACCACTATTGCTAATGAATGCTTATGCAATGAATTATTGGGATGATGAAAAATGACAAGCGGAGTTCCTATTTATAGTATGGCAATGGATATGTTGAAAATGCCCAAAAATTACCATTAAATACAAAATCCAAAAATCATGTCTCTATTTCTTTCTATTTTATTTTCCTAATCATTAATTTTCCAAAAGTCACTGCTTAAAAAACCAAAAGACATCAACATAAGATATATTAATCATAGTTTGTTTGTAATTGAAAATTATTTAATTTTTAACTTTAGTTATGTGCGAATTTTAAAATATAACAAAATTTTACAGATTGACACGAACGCACTCCGAAGTGTTCGAAAAAAAATAATTACCCAATCCAATTCCAATATGCAGAAGGACACGCCCAAGACTATTGCCTTAAATATACGCATTTCCACCGGAATTTGAATTTCTATAACGGAATTTATTTTGTTAATTGAATTTATATTTTTATTATTGAATATATTATTAAATTATTAAATAAATCAAACTGAAATATATTTGTTTTTAAATTAGACAAATTACAAATTTGTGATGTATGGATTTAGATTTATCTCGAACAAATTAAATTGGGACACAAATTAGTTCAAATTCCAATTGATTTTTCCTCTAGTCATTGAATCCAAACAAAGAGCCGCCTACCTAAGCGCTATGTATCGTAAGGGAGCCGCCTATTTTGAGTAGCCCGGCACCTGAGTCTGACGGGGAGAAATTTAAGTGTAGCCCGGCCACCTGAGCCGCCTATTATTGGATAATTATAACCCAATTTTACAAAAAAGACAAGGTCAATTTTACGCGGGCTGACGACGCCCACATGACACCGGAGGCGAGACACGTTACGCACTAGGAACAAGGGCGATTCTTGGCGCGAAATACGGATGATATAAGTTTGTGCGGAGTAAAATTTTAATAATTTACTTGTCATAATTCATTAATCCATACTAAATTTTTTCCACGTGGAAGTTAATATCAATTTAAATTTAACCTCAAATACAAAATATTGAACGTCTTGTATCGGAAGTATTCCTCTACGGGCCACGCCTTTATTTTAATTTTGTATTAGTTTGTTTAATATGATAATAAATATATAAACTAATTTTCGTCGGGTTAGTTTGTTTACTTTTGTGTTACTTTTGTCGAATACATTTCGTTGGGTTAGTTTGTTTAGTACGATAATAAATATATAAACTAATTCTCCTATTTAAACTAAACTACTATATCATTTTTCTATATATATTCTTTCAGTAAAAACTATCCGGTACGAAAACTCATGATCAGTAAGTTTTAATAGTGGGAAAATTCTTCGCCTATTGCTATGTTTAGTTGAAATTTTACTCTCAACAATTTAGTCCCACAGCCAGATTTTAAAATTTAGAAGTAATAACATCTATAAATTTTTAATTAATCGTAAATTTTTGGTAAATTCAATTGGTTTCTTTAAAATTTAACTTTAGTTTTTTTTCAAACAAACAAAATGGTACCGATAACTATATGAATTTAAAAACTGATTAATTGTAATAATTTTAATGGTACACTAATATGTGAAAATTTTGAATATATTGAAAATTTTAGATGATGATGAAATTATGGGCAAATTTAATTGCAGTAAATGATTTTAAAATGATATTCTATAAGAAATAACTATCGTTTGAGGTTCATTGTAATTATCATCTTATTATAACAAAAATTATATCTATTGAACATAATATTTGAATAGTGTTTGATATAATTTTTTATAAATTGATTATAAATCAATAACTAACTAAAATTTATCAGTGTTTTTGTTGATTTGAATATAAACTATGCAACTCTCATCTTTATATGTATTTAGTGGCTAAAATGCTTCTCTCCCACAGTTTTTTGGTCGGTCCCGTCGTTATCCGACCACTTGCTAAATTATTGTGCGTATTGGTAATCCAAATATTAGATAGTATGGAAAAGGAGACAATCCCGTCTCTATAAATGCATCTCTCTCGCCAGTCCACTGAAACACCATCCAATAAACAAAACCACAAACCACAAAAGATTTTTCATTTCGTGCAGATGCAGCTCTCTAGCTTGCCTTTAACTGCAGTTAGGGTTTCAGATGCAGTGTATCGCCAAAAAATAATTGCCTCTCCCCATTACGTAGCCAAACAATTGTCTTCAAAAGGGTCTCCGGTGGCGCCTTCTCGCATTGCATTTTCCTGTCCCAAAAATTGGTCAAAGCCTCTGACAAATAGATTTCATGTCCTAGAGGCAGTCCGGGTATATATTCACTAATTCAATTTCGTGTAAGATATAACTTTTAAATGACGTTAAAACCATAACTCTAATTATCTTTACTTTTCCTTAAGGTACATCAAGCAACAGCCGAACCAACAATTGAAAAAAGGAAGGATACATTATGGCGATTTCTGAGGCCGTTGACCATCCTTACAGTAGAGTTGGAATTTGTGCAAGTCGTTTTATCCCGTAGTTGTATTTTTTCTATAATTTTTAGTGTCTAATACCATGAGTTCTTTTGGTTTGCGATAAAAGCTTTCAGGCGTAAGAGCATAGTTTTCAAAAACTATATATTGGGGGTTAGGGAGACCTAACAGACTGGAAAATTTGAGTACAATTTTCTACTTCGACCGCCCAGTCAGATCGGAAAATCGCTGGTCTGTTAGGTCAGCTTATTGACTATCACTTATTGTTCGGTATTGTTTGTCATTTCGAAAACAATGCGTAAGAGATGATACAGATAATTAAAAAATTTAAACTTCTCTTTTTCTTCACCTTCATCACCTAATGTGTGATTATGAAGTACTTGAACTGAGAGTAAACAAATAAATTAGCTTGCTAGCATTGGTACGGGACGCACACCAAGATTGGTAATCGGTACGAAAATAATAATGGGATATTTTACGAATTCGTTGTGTAAACTTCTTGGTTCAATACGGTAATTTTACGATAAATTACTTCTCAAGTTTCTGAGTTTGGTCTTATTGCTTCTCAGGTCCCTAACTATTTGAAAATGATTTTTCTGTTCTCCTTGTTTAGTTAAATTCTTGGGTCTCTAGCTAACATCGTCAAACTAATTTTTCATACAATCTATATATTTACTCATAAAAAATAAATAAAAAAACCAGACCCATTATCGTCGGAGGAGACTCCCTTTATTAGTCCTCGCCAATTTTTGTCATGCCGTTGCCGTTTCTGTGAAGCTGAGGTGGAGCACCATGCGAGACTCGAGCTCGTGACAACAACAGCGACATCGTCAAAGCCAACGTCGGTTGGGCATGACGATTAGAGTCCTAGATGAGCAAATATGAAACAAAACACAACGAACTCAACTTGGATCGGCCGGTCTGATTCTCTCTCCTATTGGCCTTAGTGAATTGGGTAGAGTGATGGGATGGAGCTTGAAAACAACAACGAGCCTGAGGACGACAGCGAGAGAGGGACCCTCGACCAGAGGTGGTGAAGCAAGTGAACACGACAAGAGAGTATAATGGTCATTTGAAGATTAAAAAATAAAAAAACGTTTGATGGTGTCAACGTGGGATTTGAGAGTATAACAAAATAAGACACGGGGATGGTAAATTCATTTCCAGAAATTGAAGGACCCGAATTACAAAATGACCAAACCTTTGAGATCTGAGACTAATATGCATAATTTTATCACAAATATAAATTCTGAAAATATTAATATTAAATGTTATCTCATATATCATCGAGTCTAATCTTATGCTATATTTTATCAGCTCCATTTTTGCAAGAAGATTGGTGGAGAATCCTCATATATTTCAATCGTCAAAATGGCAAATATTTATTAAGACACATCTTGCTTTTGCAAGTTTGATGTGTGCATATTTCTTCACAATCGCCGTCAATCAAATTTCTGATATCGAAACAGACAAGTATGGTTTTTCTCTCAACTCTATGAAAAGATCATTTGTTTGATTATTTCACAAAAATCTTGATATAAATTTTTTTTTAACTTTGCAGGATTAACAAACCTCATTTACCTATAGCTTCAGGAGATTTGTCAATTGAATCTGCTTGGACACTTGCGATAGGTTTCGTGGCCTTCAGCTTGTTTGCAGCAGGAGTACTGGAGTCAAAGTCTTTTGTAACATCTGTTTTCTCCTTATTGTTGGTGGGAATAGTGTATGCGCTTCCCCCTTTTCGCACCAAGGCATCCACCATTGGAGCACCCATGACAATGTCTTTGGTATGTTTTTCCAATTTCTATTTTTTCGATGAATCATTTTCAGATTCTGTCAGAACCGCATTTGGAATGGCTTTCTCAGCAGTGTTCGTTAGTATGTATAATTTTATTTTATTCATAATCTTTTAACCCAAAGACTATATTACAGGACAATATGAAATTAGGTTAATAGTTTTGGTTTACACTAATACTTTCTCGTTAATCAATGTTGCTCAGATGAGAGGATTTGTCGACTTTTTTGCCATGTTTGCTGGAGTGGGTGCTTCTATAGGACTTCCATTTCGAATGAGGTTCCTCCTTTATATGAGTTTTTAGTATTTAAAATAAACTGTTAATGTTATTTCTCAAGAGTATTTCATTTCATTTATGGTGCTCCACGCAAGCAATTACGATCGCCGAATATCAAGCTATTTTACTTTTTTTGAAAAATATTATTATCATAAAATGTAATATCATTAAATTTTGCATATGAAGATCAGCTGAGTGAGCTAAAACTTGTGCATACTACAATTTATTATTCAATTATTATGTTTGCAGCTTGCCAATGATATATATGTCAATCTTCACCACAATATTTGGTTTCAGCATGGGAATATTGAAGGATATTTCAGACATGGAAGGAGACAAAAAGTATACTATTTGACCTTTGATGTTGTCTCTTTATTTACCTCTTCACTTATTTGCTTATTTAATATGAACCAACTCATTTATATTAATTAATGTTAAAAGTTTGGGACTGAGCAAGTGTATTAATTCTTTTTTGCAGAAGTAATATACCAACAGTAGCAACTATTATTGGAGCAAAAAAAACTCTGCGAATAGGTATAGGAATCCATATGTTGAATCATTTCGGTTGTATTTTGGGAGCTATCTTATGGCATGAGGTAACGCAAATCAACTTTATTTATTTTTCTCCTTATAATAATCCCATTGTGTTATGCATCGGTCGTAACCTTGATCTTGCAAAAATGTTATAAATTGCATTTATGTGTCCACTTGTATGGTTTTCTTTTGTGGAAAAAGAAAATTCCATAAATAAAAAAATTCCAATATATATATAATTTACCCAATAGTCTAATGACAATTGTATGGGTGTTTAATGATAATTTTGATCTATTTTTCGTGTAGGGTTTAAAAGCTAGCATCATGATACCTGCACATATTATCTCGGCCTTCTTCATAGTTCACCAGGTCAGAATCTTGAGTTTTCTTACAGATTCTAAATTTTTTATGCAAACATGAGATGTCTCAAATATATACTTATCATAAAATAAAGCCTTTAAAAAAAATGAAGTATATATAATATGCTAAAAGATGGTTACTCGTCTTTGATAACAAGAAGTTGCTAAATGTTTTTACGATATGCTGTAGTTAGGCAAAAAATGTAGTTTACGGAACTATTGGTACGATTTACTGTTAGTAACTTTGTTGTAAAATTCTTCTATATTTATTAAATTTTGAAATTCTCATATTAATGGTTACTTTGTGTTGATCTCAGGCTTGGAAAATCGAGCAGACAAATTATGAACCGGTAATGATATATATAAGCTAACTGCATTTGTGGGAGAATTAAAATCCGAATGAATATGGTGAAAAATAATATGGATCCTAAAAAGAACCATGTTTCCTAAAGAACAAACTTTACTTTGCAGAAGCAAGGCGACAAGCTCTATCTTTCGATGTGGCTGCCCTGCGCTATGCAATTCATTCTACTGCCGTTCATCTAGATGACCTACGTCTCAGAGCAAAAAGTCTAAAGCTCATTGTTGCCCCGATAACTTCCATGATTTATTTTCTTCTGATTTGTGATGGAAGAAATGATATAAAACATCTGTCAATTTATTTAGCTTTGTTGGCAAGGGCATTTTATACGCACATTCGAATGATGGTTTCTTGGATTATGAAAGAATGGTGTCAAGTTTGGTGAATATATATTGTGATGTTCAAGTATTTCGGGTTCGTGAGGATGATGGCTTTGTTTTCTAGTTGTGTTGTGGTTTTTTTTCAGGGATAATTTGAAGTGGCATTAATAAATTTGTTGGCAAGATTGTGGGATTGTAATGTGAAGATTCATTCTCAATGGTGAAATTAGAGGCTCTCGTTTGGGTCGGTATATTTAGGAAGTGTAAAAGGAAATTATATAAAACACAAGGATTGTCAAAAATTGTACCTGAATTTGCATAGAAGTGATTGTATTCATAGGTCCATTGGTCCTCACAAATTAACAGCTAAATGTTGGCGCTGATGTTTAAATGTTGGGAACACGAGGAGCAAATAATAATTTCTTAGTGGCTACATTCTTTTCATTGAAGGGAAATGATATGCTTCCCTATGATATTAAATGAATGTTAAGTGTATTAGCTTGTGTTGTAGCTTGGAGTTTAGTTTGGTAGAGTAGTGATAGTGGTGGTGTGGTGAGATGTAGTCTCTATCGTTTATGTTTTTCTCTTTTCCTACTCTCTTGTATTTTCAATAAAATTCTAACTCTTCTATCTACCAAGTCTGGTCTAAGTATCTTCTCTTTTTTTCCCTATATTTCTTTCATATTTGCCTTTTCATTTGAATCTCTCTTGGGATGACTACTTGGGATCTATCTTTAGATCGTTTTTGATGTTCTAATAATTTTTTTCAGAATATTTATTTTGGTATGCCTAGTGGGACGAATAAGCGCGTCTTAGAAGAGTGATTATTTTTTCTAAAACTATGAGATTACCTATTCGATTTTGAATCCTTCCTCAAAAGAGACCGAAACCTATCAAAAGTTGTGCTAAAAAGGACATCCAGCTAGGTCTCTTAACTTTGAAGAGCATTTCCAGCTTTTATAATCCAAATCTAAAGAAACTCAAATCACCAACTATAGAGAATGGTTTTTTCTCTTTCTATTGATACTAAGAACACCGAAATTAGAGTTTAACCAGAAAGTTAGTGCTAGAATACTATATGTTGGTCAATCTATAAGTTAATATCCAGCTAGACTTATCAGTTTTGAAGGGCATTTTCAGCCTCTTCTAGGCCAAATTAGGAGAAACGTGATGCGATAAATATCAGGTTAAGAATACTTGCAAGAGAACACAATCGCACAAGTAATATAATGATAAGTAAGATCGTCTCCACGGGGACAGATAGATCAATTCTCTAAGTACTGGATTATGTACTCTCAATCTTAATCTAAGTAATTGAAATCAAATGATTGGTTAGTTAATCTAATGCTACGAATCACTATACAAGCCCAGGATTGTCAATCCTAGATTCTAACAATGATCCAATCTAAAATAACAAAACAAAACGAATGCAATCCGTGCTACGAACTAAGGTTGTCAATCTCAATACACAAGCACACAGTACGAAACAATCAACCAAGAAATGACCAAGCAGATGAATGAAAAGACAATGCTTAATCACAATTTATGGAAAATACCTCGTCGATTGATTGGTCCAAATTGTTGATTACAAAGTAAGAACAATTGAATTGAAGAAAACCTAAATTGAATGATTCTTACACTAAACTCATCCAAAAGTTCATTAAAACCTAGGGCTTCAAGCCTTTTATAGCTGAGCTAAAATTCCTAATTAGACGAGACCTAAACAAAGCTAAATAGTCAATTTTCTTTAAATTCGGGTAGGCCAGTGCCCGCTACAAACTCAGTACCCGCTGCCCTCTATCTGCTGCTATAAGAAATTCAGCGCCCTCTACACCAAGGAGGTGTTTTCTGAATAGCCTCGCTTGAGATATAGCAAGCACTAGGCTCTCTGAGTTCTTCACCCTAATGATTGCTACCCCTGCCAATGACTGCTATGCCCATAGTTATGTCCTTCTTTCTGCACAAACGAATAGTTATCCACCTGCACTATTAATCATGTGCAGTTTTTGACATCCTCTCTTCTGCTCTACGACCATTCATCCAAATCCTACTCCATCACCTACGAAACCACACAAAACTTGACAGGTCCTTACTTTCTGACTCAACAAGTTAAAGACACAAAACACATAACAAAACGTGAACTAATTGACTCAAAATACAACCAAACATCTCACAAAACATAGACGAGTGTGTGTCCATTTGTACGTACATCATACCCCCACACTTACTTCTTTAGTTGTCCCCAAGCAAAGTGCATCAGAACTACCGCAATAACGGTTCCTCCTAACTGAGAACAACTTACAAACATGCTTCATCCTATCACTAATCATTCCTCTCATTCATGCGCCAAGAATAAAGATCATGTAGACACAATATCCTCAATTATTTAACCCATTTTTTGCACTATGCATACCATACACAAGAGTTGACCATTCAGTGGGTTGGATTGATTTATGTTGTCACGACCCAATCTGAGGTCGGTGATCGACGCTAGACTCTGTGACATATCGATGACACAATACAGGCCTAGCAAGCGTCAAATGATCTCCAAACATATCAAATCAAGCGGAAGACAAATTTACAATTCAAAGACATCAAATCATCTCTCAAATCTTATCAACATGCTAAAACCAAACCAAAATAATTTTACAAACCAAAATCCACAAACATCTCCAAAATACTATTATTACAAAGCAACTATACAAAAGGAGACAAAAGCACGATCCGGAGACCTCAAAGTGTAGCCCTCAAAGGAAAAAGTTGGGCTTGTATCACGGACTCTGAAAACTCAAAATGAACTAAAGTCTATGAGAACTTGAAATAGATTTTGTAAGGGGTAAGTGTTCGAGAATACTTAACAAGGGAATAGAACATAATATATTAGTTATGGTTGAAATATGCATGCAACAAAACTTAACCATGCTCGACTTCACTCAATCAAAATGTGTGACAACCAAATGCTATACGTAATACCAAACACAGTTATAGACACACACATACACATAGAGCTATGAATAGGTTTTATATTACCACTTCTTCTGGTGGCCAGACATATCCAAATGGCCAAACAGATTTTCGTTCACAAATAACAAAAGCTAGCGTACAAATGTAAACTAGTGATAGCTTACAACAAATATAAGCTAGTGATAGTATACAAATGTAAACTAGTGATACCCCCAAAACTATAAGCTCATAGACTAACATTCCCGGTTAGTATGGGAAAGCCTATTCATTTCTCTCATAGAAACATATATCTTATCAGACGTATGACCCAATGGTCTAGAATCATATCCATCTCACATGGACATGCCATATGTACCAAATCAGCCCCGAGCTAGCAATTTACCCGGCTGTTCACAAATGTTACATGCGTCTCATAAACGAATCAAATGTATGTCCAAATGTATCATGGAACAATACCATATGCATGTGACGCACACAATCAAGCTCTGAAACATACACATAACAAACACAACCAAATTTATCATGTACTATTCACTTACTTAGACAAACATCGTTCAAAAGCGTAGATACCCAAATCTGACACTCCTTTCACGTTGAGTTCCTTCAACCTCAGAGAAATCAAGTTGATCTTCCTACCCTGACTCAATAGCCTACCTCAACAGCTTCTTACAGTTTAAAGACAATTTCCTATTGATCCAAACCAATCTTCTTCCCGTCGCTAATTGGCTACCTTAGAAACTATCCGGCTGTTCAAAACCAATTTTCTATCAACTCTTTGATCCAAATAAGATGTGTTATACTGTTAGAAAGCTCTCGTTGTCCTATACAACTTCCTTGACAATCACAAAACCGGAATCGGAGCAAAAGGTCACTTGCTGAGTTGATATTTATTGACCTGGCTGCTTCTTCCTCTTTCCTCTAACCCTCTCTCTTTTTTTTTCTTTTTCAGTTTATGACTTATCTTCAGAGCTCCTCCCTTCTTTTATACCCTTCCTGAGAGTAAGAGGTAAGCTGGTGAGTCATTTCCAGCCTTTTATCCTCCCCTTTTACATTTTTAGTTAAGCAAACAAATGTGATTGGTTATAGTAAATGTGTGGTCCAATCAGAAAGCTTCAACTTCAAACACATATTTCACATACTTCCTTTGATTTATGACAAAACTTGTATATAACCAAGTTGTAGCTCTATGTGTCTAGTTTCTGAATTGTACTCACTTGCCTCATTTGGACTAAAATTGAAAGAGTTATGCTCATTTGACTACACCAAGGTCACTGCTGTCCAAAAATGACCAACTAGTTTTACGCAACTTGGAAATTCTCCGAGTGAACTTTGTCAAACTTGTACTAACTTGCTAAGATTATTGAAGGACATCTAAATTCTCTTCTAAACTTAACCCTCAAGTACGTGGAACAATGCAAAATCAACCGACCACTTCCGAGGTTATCACAATTCTCCCCCTTATGAAAATTCATCCCCGAATTTACCAAGGACATGAAACATTTGATGTACATTTGCAAATGTAGGGGGTAGTGCCAACCAATAAGCCACTCAACCAACCTATTCCTGAATCTCAAATGGTTCCACACATCTTGGATTCAATTTCCCTTTCATTAGAGACACCTTGAAACACACTCGTGCACACTTCAAATTCAAGATCCCTTCTCCTTTGATCTGAGTATAAAATCTATCTACTCTGAGCTATTCGTAGACATTCTCTAATGAGTGTCAAAAATACTCATTATTCGTATCCTTTTATTAGATCAATCTTAGTGTTTTAGGTTGATTTAGTTGCATATTAGCTATCATTGTGTGTTTATGTTGAGTTTATCATTTTTTATTGAGTTTGCTTGTTTTTAGGAGTCTATTCGAGGAGAAGTGGAGGATGATCAAGTGGACATACGAAGCCAAGGACGAGAAGGAAGTCGCAAAGCTAAAGAATGTAAAGAACGGGAAGATGGTGCATTCCAAGCCTACATGGCGCACGCCAAGGAGACGTTACTCAAATGACCATTCACTCAAACAACCATTCGCACTCAGAGAAGGAAAATGCGAAGGCTGGCGCACGCCGGGTAACTTGGCCTACGCCAGATCAGACTGACAGAAGTAAAATAAAAGCTGAGTGTTGGACAAACAAATGGCAAAAACTTCCTAAGTCGGCTTAAGTCTTTTGTGAAGGCAAGGGGGACATGTTAACTAACTTCCTATATATTTTAGCTAGATATTTGTATTAGGATAAGATAGCTTAGATATTTTGTTAACTATTTGACTTTCTAGCTTATTTTATTAGATATTTTGCTAAGTCTAAGAGAAAAAGAAGAAGAAAGAGAAGTGCAAAAAGTGACAAAACATCTCTCTCTCTCTCTTGGACAAGCTGGTGAAGGCAAGAAAGCCACAAACTTTGCTAAGCTTTCTTTCCTTTCCTTTGCTCTTCCATTTGTAAATATAGATACTTATGTTTATATAAATATGTGTGAGTAGTTTGTTGTGAGTTTTGTGCCTTATTACCTTGTATGTAGCCACAGTTTAGAGGGGTTAATATGTGTAGGAAAATATTCTTATTAACAAACTTCTTGCCATGCAATGACTTGTTTGATCACCAAGTTGTTGTACTTAGTCAAATCTTGAGACCGAAAGGAGATAGGTTCGATACAAAATGTTAGTTTGATGATTGGTTGTTTTGAAAGAAGAGAAATCTTCCTTAGTTACTAATTGTGCTTTGAGTGATATGCATAGTTGGTTTTTAACTGAGTTTAGTTGGTTGGTGGGGTCGAAAGAACATATCCAACCTTCTAAGCTTGGTTAAGGATCAATTTAGATCTTTCTAGTGTGAAAGTGTAGATTGATTGCCTTTGAAACACTCGTACCAGGTCACATGCTTTGTATACCCCCTAAATCAGTTGGTTATATTGGCTTTTAAGGTACTTAACTCATTTTTAGTTCTTTAGTTGTTGATAATCTATTTTATAACCAAAACTATCTTAGTGTTAGTTCTTGTTATCTTTATATTCAATCTTTAGAGTTTAGATCACGAGTGTTCAACAACAAAACTTCATAATCTGATCCTAGTTAAGTAAGTAAACCTTAGAGTATGCCTAACAACTCAATCCCTGTGGTATAACAATCCTTACGTACTCTATTTACAACTCGCTACAACTCTGCTGTTAACTTGGCACATGCCAGCCCTACTTGGCGCGCACTAGGTCTGTTCGTTCAAGAGCAAATTGCTCGCGCCTAGTGTAGTTGGCACATGCCCGAGGTTGATTTTGGTCTAAGATTGGCGCACGCCAATCTTGTCTGATGTATGCCAGAAATGAGAAAGTTGGCGCACGCCCAAGGTCTCGGCATACACCTGAATGAACTAACGAACGAATGACCTATCGTAATGTGTTAAGTAAAATCAAGATAGAATAAAATAGCGAGTACGTGCATTTGCATTGCTAGCGAGCCATCGGTCAATTGGCACCATTGCCGAGGATTGAGATTTAGACTCTCAATTTAGTTTACGAACTCAGATCAGGATAGTATATATTTTTTTTTTATTATTTTTTTCTTAATTTTTCGTGTACTTTTTGACCAAGTGACTTGTCTTGCTTGACAAGTTACATGCATGCCCTTACCCATTCAACCAATATTTCTCCATTGGAGATTGAAGAAGAAATAACGTGGTTAGAAAGGTCATTGCGTAGGGAGAGACGAGAAAAATAAAGAATGGACCAAAGGCAAGAGGGTCAAGGGGTTGGAGCTCATGCCCCTAGACCTTCTCTGATGGACCATGGAAGACCAACATACGAAGGATCGTTAACCAGAATCCAATGGCCAGTAGTCGAAGCCAACCACTTTGAAATTAAGTTGGCCATGATTCATATGCTTCAAGCTTTGGGTGAGTTCTATGGTTTCCCTAATAAAGATCCCAATGAACATCTGGGAAACTTCATGGAATTAGCTGATAATTTTAAGTATCCTAGAGCGTCTGATGATGCTGTGAACATCAGAATGTTTCCATATATGTTAAGGGATAAGGCTAAACTAGTATAAGCAACTTAAGGGTACTCCAATAACCACATAGGAGCAATTGGCAAATACTTTCCTCGACAAATACTTGAACAATATGAAGGAGTCTTTGAGTAAAACTTGGGAGAGATTTAAGGAATTGCAATGTAAATGCCCGCACCATGGTTTGTCTGAGGAGTCTCTTCTTAAGACGTTTTATTTTAGCCTGTCGCCATCAATAATGGGAACTGTTGACTCAGCTTCCAATGGAAATTTCCTTAGAAAGAAAAGGGGTGAAGCCCACCATATCTTGGAAGAGCTGGCAGTAACAAACAAGATAATTACTAATGAGAGAAAAAAATAACTCGTTAGAGAGTTAAGGGAGGTAACTGAGCAAAGCAAGAGAAGAGGAATGATTGACCTTGATGCTTCCTTGTCTTTTCAAGCTCAGTTGGATGTAATGGCAAAACAGTTGCATGATTTGACCCTAAACAAGGTTGATGCTATTGTTGTATAATAGCATTGTGAAGCATGTGGCAACACTGGCCACGAAATTAGTCAATGTGCAATAATGAACCAACCTACAGAACAGGTCAACTTTGTTAGTGGTCAAGGACAAGGAGGAAACTGGATGGGTAACAACCCATATTCCTCAATTTATAATCCTAGTTGGAGAATCCGCCCTAACTTCTCATGGAAATAGAGAAATAATGATGACAGTATGGTAATCGTTCCTGATAAAAGATTGTCTTTACATGTCTCGCAACAAGGACCACCACCTGGTTTTCAATGGTTTTTAGAAGAAAGAATGGTAGCACTTGAGGAGAGATTTGACAAGGTTGAAAAGTTCATCCAACAAACTAGAGAATCACCCAACAACCAAAATCAAATCTTGAAGGCATTAGCGGCCCAGGAAGCAAGGCAGAACAATTTAAGAACAATTTCTAAAAGAGCAAGCAACTGCCTTGTGTAACATGGAAGTACAACTTGGGGAAATTGCTAAGACAAATGGAAATAGAGCATCTGGCTCTCTCCCAAGTTCAACTGAGACAAATCCTTGGGGCCAAGTTAATGCAATCTCCTTGAGAAGTAGCAAGGAATTAGCTTCTCAAAAAGTCAAAGAGAAGACTAAGGAAAGTGATGTGGAAAATCCAAACAAAGATAAGGAGGAAGATGTTCTTAAGGATAATGTCCCGCAAGAAGAAGTTGCGGAGGAAGAAGTTTATGTGCCACTACCACCAATGGTCCCCATTCTTCCTTATCCTCAGAGGGTAAAGAGAAAGTCGGGATGGATGAAAAATTTCTCCACTTCATGGAGAAAATGAAGAATGTGCAAATAAATGTCTCTTTCTTAGAGATGCTAGATCAAGTTCCATACTACGCCTAGTTTCTAAAGGAACTCGTCACTAAGAAGAGAAAATGGGAAGATGGAGAGACAATTACCCTTACAGCTAATTGTAGCTCTCTAATCTCAAAGAATCTTCCAATGAAGCTAAAAGATCTGGAGAGTTTTACAATTCCCTATTTCATTGGTGAAACCAAGTTTCCTAAATGTCTGTGTGATTTAGGCATAAGTATCAACTTGATGCCTTTGTCTACATTTCAAAAACTAGGTTTGTGTGAAGTTAAGTCAACTTCAATGCTTCTCCAGTTGGCAGACCAAACTATTAAGAAGCCATATGGTGTGGTTGAGGATGTCCTGGTGAAGATTGACAAGTTCATCTCCCCAGTTAACTTTGTGGTTCTGGATTTCTCCGAGGACAAGAACTGTCCACTGATTTACGGCAGACCCTTCCTCAATGCAACATATGCCTTGGTAGATGTGCATAATAGAAAATTGGTACTTAGAATTGGAGACAAGAAGTGTTATGTGCCATCCTCTTGATAAAGGGATATGCATGAAAATTGATGTTTGTAGATGAGTGTATCCTCGAGTTCTGCAAGGAGAAAATCTCTAGAATTGAGGATAAAGAACTAGAGAAAGAAGAGGAGGATATTGTGGAAGAAGTTAAGGAGGAAATTGATAAGAAAGGTCTAATTGAGGAGCTCAAAATTCATTTGAAATATCGGACTCCACCCTCAATTGTGAAGACTCCTTCCTTAGAACTGAAAGAGCTACACTCGCATCTGAGATATGCTTTCTTAATAGATGGAGGGAGATTACCGATTATTATATTGAACAAGCTCACTAAGGAAGAAGAAGAGAAAGTGCTCACAGTTGTGAACAAAAGGATTAAGACCATTGCTTGGCAAATATCAGATATTAAGGGGATAAACCTGGAAATTATGATGCACCATATTCACATGGAGGATAGAGTGAGGCTGGGGGTAGACTGATAAAGGAGACTTAATCCTAACATGAAGGAGGTTGCTAAGAAGGAAGTGATAAAACTCCTTGAAGCAGGAATTATTTATCCAATTTCGGATAGTGAGTGAGTTAGCCCGATACACTGCATTCCCAAGAAAGGGGGAATGACAATTGTGATCAATGAGGAAGGGGAGCTCATTCTGACAAAAACTATGACCGGTTGGAGAGTGTGCTTCGATTACTGTAAATTGAATGACACTACACGAAAAGATCACTTTCCACTTCCATTCATTGATCAAATGTTGGAAAGGATTGCGGGGTATTCTTATTATTACTTTTTGGATGGGTACTCAGGGTACTACCAAATTGCAATATACCCCAGAGATCAAGAGAATACATCTTTCACATGTCCCTTTGGTATTTTTGCATATCGCAAAATGCCTTTTGGATTAAGTTGTGCCCCAACAACATTTCAACGTTGCATGGAATCTATCTTTTGGGAGATGAACAAGAAGATTATGGAAATCTTCATAGATGACTTCTCTGTTTTCAGAGACTCATTTGATCATTGCCTTGACAACCTAGACAAAGTATTGAAGAGATGTGAGGAAAAGAATCTTGTGCTCAATTGGGAAAAGTGCCATTTTATGGTAGACGAAGGGATAGTACTTGGGCACAAGATTTCTAGAGTTGGTACGGAAGTTGATAGAGCTAAGACAGAGGCAATAGAGAAAATGGATGCACCAACAATAGTTAAAGGAGTTAGAGCATTTCTGAGTCATGCCAGATTTTACAGAAGATTCATCAAAAACTTCTCTCTAATAGCTAAGCCTTTAAAACAAATTTACTGATTAAGGATGTATCCTTCAACTTCGATGAGCATTGCCTTAAGGCATTTGATGCTCTAAGAAAGCTCTTATCAAAGCTCACTAGAAACTTCCATTCGAATTAATGTGTGACGCAAGTGATTTCGCTTTGGGTTATGTGCTTGGACAGAAGAAAGAGGGGAAACTCCATGTCATCTATTATGCTAGTAGAGTACTGGCTGGAGCTCAACTCAATTATACAACCACAGAGAAGGAGATGATTGCGGTTGTTTACACATGTGACAAATTCAGATCGTACTTACTTGGTTCGAAAGTGATTATCTATACTAACCATGCAACTTTGAGATATCTTTTCTCAAAGCAAGATGCAAAACCTCACTTGATACGCTGGATTTTGTTACTCCAAGAATTTGACTTGTCCATTAAGGATAAGAAAGGAGCAGAAAATATTGTCGCAGATCATCTCTCTAGGCTAGAGAAAAGTGATGGTATGGAGATTGAAGGGAATATTCAAGAAGAGTTTCCGGATGAAACTCGTATGATGATGAGTAGAGTAGAAGCTCCCTAGTATGCGGATTATGCCAACTTTTTAGTTAGAGGAATTATTCCTGTAGATCTGAGTTATCCCCAAAGGAAGAAATTTATACGGGATGTTCAAATGTATGTGTGGGATGATCCGTACCTTTTCAAGAGGTGCAGTGATGGGGTTCTTCGATGTTGCATTGCTAGTTGGGAAGTAGCAAACATTTTAGAGCAATGCCATAACACTCCCTACTCAGGTCATTATGGAACTTCAAGAACTGCATCTCAAGTCTTTGAATACGAATTCTATTAGCCTTTCATCTTCAAGGATGCATGTAGTTATGTTGAGCAGTGTGACCGCTGCCAAAGAACGGGAAATATCTCAAAGAGGAATGAGATACCGTTATCTGGAATTTTGGAGATTAAGCTCTTGGATGTTTGGGGATTGGACTTTATAGGTCCTTTCCCAACATCATATGGCAACAAGTATATCTTGGTAGGAGTAGACTATGTTTCAAAGTGGTAGAAGATTTGGCATCATCGACAAATGATGCTAGAGTAGTTATCCGATTTGGAGTGTCGCAAGCCATAATCAGCGATGGTGGGTCACATTTCTACAACAAAAAATTTGAAGTCCTGCTAAAGAGATATGGGGTAACGCACAAGGTGGCAACACCTTATCATCCCCAAACTAGCAGATAGGTTGAGCTATCAAATCGAGAGCTCAAGAAAATCTTGGAAAAGATAGTCAGAACAGCAAGGAAGGATTAGTCGAACAAGCTAAATGATGCCTTATGGGCTTATCGAACGGCATTTAGAACACCAATAGGAATGTTGCCTTATAGGCTTGTTTATGGCAAACCATGCCATCTTCCAGTCGAGCTTGAGCATCGTGCATTTTGGGCCATTAAGACCCATAATTTTGATTACAAAAAGACCAAAGAATGCAGAATACTTCAACTTAAAGAGTTGGAGAAAATGCGGGACTTGGCTTTCGAGAGCTCAAGGCTTTATAAGGAAAGAACCAAGAGAAGACATGATGCCAACATCATCAAGAAAGATTTCAAGGAGGGGCAGCATGTTCTTCTCTACAACTCGCTACTAAGACTCTTCCCAGGGAAGTTCAAATCCAAGTGGAGCAGTCTGTACCAAATTGTCAAAGTGTTTCCTTTTGGAGCACTTGATTTGAAAGATAGCAATAGGTTAGTCTTTAGAGTCAACGGCCAATGATGCAAAATCTACATTGGAGGGGGCAATATTAATCAAGATATAGAGGTGCAATCGGTTAATGTGCCATCTAGTACGTGAATATTTGGAATAGAGAAAGGCTCTTTTACCTGCAGAGAATAAAGAACAGGATGTTTTGTGCTAAGTATATTCATATAGTTAGTGTCTTAGTTTCTAGGAAGATCCCAATTGACATATGTCTCATCATTCTCCGTCGAGCACAAGAGACCTTGAGAATTGAGAGACGAGAAGACAATTTCTTGAGACACTCTAGAGGAACATCAAAGAGTGCCTTCAAGAGGAGGATGAAGAGATTTGAGTTTTGTTCTAGGTGTGGAAAGTTGGAACACGATGGAGGCTGTAGCAGGAATAGCACTCACTTGCAAACTGAGTGTATCATGCTACTACAGGAGGACCCTATTAGGCTTAAAGCTGAAAAGGCCTCAAGGAAAGGTAGTTCGTCATGGTATGCTATTCATGAGTTGTGTGACTTGCGAAAGTTGAAGTTGCACCTATGACCAATGCAGATGGGGCGTCTGGTTTTCAAGCTTTCCAGGAACGCAGCGTATACAAAAGCCAAAAAAATTAAATTATATGTCTTTTTCTTATGTTTGTTATATTAGTTTAAGTGTTTTTAGTTTAAGCGTGTAGTTTTTGATTTTCGTATATAGTTGGCACACGCCGTAGGAGTTGCGTATGCCAAGTACACAGAAATAGGATAGTTGGCATGTGCCAGCTATCCTGGCATACGCCGGGTTAAGCAAAATCGAAGAAGTTGGCGCATGCCAGGTGACTTAGCGTATGCCAGGTTCAGGCAGAATCGAGTTGAAAACCCTCGGGCATGCACCAACTTTCACATAAACACAACACTCATTCCTCCTTTCCACCAAAATCAAAAATTTCGACAAGCCCAACGTTACCCAACCTTCCCACCACCACAACCAACACCCAAAATGCGATATACAATGGTAGATGATGCAGGATCTAGCTGGATTCGTTGCAGAGACCAGAGAAAGTGCACGCGAAACCCTTTGCATTCTCCACCAGGTTCTCCACCCCAAGACATCCGCGACCACTACAATGCTCCCTTTGCAATCTTCCACGATTAGGAGGGAGAGAGGTATCAAAAATTCTCACAACTCAATGCTCTTAGTCATTTTACAATTGATTGGGATGACATGCAGAGATTAGGGGTTGATAGACATTTGCGGTCAGCTTTTAGGAAGTTAGGATAGAGATACTATGAGACGAGAGAGATAATGGCTAGGCAAGAGCTTGTTTTAGAGTTCTATTGCACGTTGTAGGTTGTGGCTAATAGACGATCATTTACTGCACGTGTATTTGATACTAATTTTAGTATGGATGAGAGTGAGATTAATACACTTTTTAGCCTTAAGGCTGTACCAGTACCAGGTATTTTAGATTTCACACCCGCTAGTCTAGCCCATCAGGCATGGCAAGAGATTATGGGTTTTTAAAGATATGAGTCAGGGAAGGCGCCTAATGCACTGATTAGAGAATCATATTTAGGCATCCTCCATCGCTTTATGACTCTGAGCATTAGTGGTCAATCAAAAGACTCTAAAGTCTTCCAATCTCAGCTCTACGCCATTGACTACCTACGCCATGATATCCCATTTAGCACTTTTGCGATGGTCATTGACTACTTTGCTCGATCTATTAGTGATAGGGAACCTAGGTATCTATACTTAGGTCATATTATTTCCAGCATTGCACATCACCATTTTTCTGAGTAGTTTGCAGACCTTCATGGATTCATTTTAGAGCTGATGCTACTCAACATCGAGAAACTCTATTATAGCAAACTGATCAAGAAGACAATGATTGATGGAGTGGAGGTTGTCGAATACAAGCCGTGGGAAGAAAGAAAAACAATGCAGGATTGCCTTGGGTCTCCAAGATAGATGCTAGAACATAGAGAGGTAGAGCAAGAGTAGCAGGAGCCCAGCCAGCATGATGAAGCAGGGCCGAGCCACTAGTCACCTGACCCACAAGTTGGCATGCAGTATTTACGTAACTAGTTTGCTGCAATGCAGGTATAGCTACAAGGTCACAGAGAGCAACTTCATGGCTATGGCGTGCAACTATAGGACTACACAGTTAGCAATGTAGCTAGGTGGGACTGACAGTACATCTACAATACTTGCATGGAGACCAAGCTTAGAGCTCAGAGAGAGGAGTAGAGGGTATTCTATACTAGCAGGAGCATTATAAGCAATAGTGAGCACACGCCGAGTAGATGCGCACATAGGCAGAGAACTTTGGCAGCGGCTTCACATTCCCACCAACTCCTCCCACTTCAGATGATTGACAGGGAGCTCCTATTTCCCTACTTTGTCTTTATTTGTTTATTTAATTTTATTTATATTGATTCAATTTTTGAGTTTGTGTGTTTGTAAATCATTTAATGTCATTTTGTGTTTCTACAAGGTGATTTTATTAGGCTTAAAGCCGAAAAGGTCACAAGGAGGTATATTACATGAAATGCCATTATTGAGTTTGTTGTGTTGCATGTTTATTTGTATTTTCTTTGTTTCTATGCATGTTTTGCGTTTAGGTGTTTATTAGTATCTTGGACACCTTGAGGACAATATGTCTTTCCAGTGTGGAGGAGGGTTCCTTCTAGGAATCTTCCTTTTAGGTTGTTTAAACTTGTTATGCATGTTAGTATGTTAGGTTGTTTTGTTTAGGTTTAAACTTGGCATGAATTTTCAAAAATTTGATCCCCCTTAAATTTTTTTAACTTGTGTTAAAATTTTATCATTTTCTTAGTTAGGAATTTTATTCGAGCACAAAGCCTAGGAATTGGTAGAAATCTCGCACTCTTTTGTTTAGATTAGTGGTTTTACTATGTAGACTAGACTAGAGGGTTATTGAGTGCACCTTGTGAGTATTTGAGCCAATGAAAGAGACACCAGTCTCTATATTTTTCATGAGATGCATACTATAGTCAGTTGATCTAGGTATCCTACTAGTACTTATCGTAGTCTAGGATGTGTGGAAGTTAGTGATAGAATGGGGGCATTCTTGACATTGAGCCTAAAGCCTTAGAGACAAAATCCCTTGCATATCCATTGTTTAAACCATTTGAGCCAAGCCTTTTTCTTGATCTTAGATGAGGAAGCCAACTTTAAACCTTATATCATCCATCGTCCTTACCTTTGATCATCCGATTCGAGGACTTATAAGTTTGCATGTGTATTGGGTTTAGTTGGTAGCTTTGGTTTAGTTTGGTTTATGTTCGTGGGGATGTTGTAGTTATGGCCATATGTAAGAAGCCGAGTTTTTGCCTAGAACGTGCTAAGTTTGTATAGTTTGTTGAAGTTTGTGAACATGTTATGTGAAAAAAAAGAAGTGAAAATGAATGTAAAGTTGAATAAGGCATGTGTCTAGGTGAAACTTGTGCTTCTAGGTCTTAGGACATTGGGATATTTAGGGAGTGTGCTTATGAATGTGATAGTTGTGAGGATGCTTAGATTAGACGAGTGATTAGTTACATTTGTGACATGTCCTCGAATTGGGTGGTTTAGCTACCATCTATATATTTTACCTCACCTTTACCTTAAGCCCCATTACAACCCGATGAAACGACCCCCCGATCACTAGTAACTATTGCGATTTTTAGATAACGCTGAGTAGGACGTAGGATGCTTTAAGATATACTGACATGTATGCGAGTGATAAAAAGTTGACCATACTGACTATATGAGTGAAACACTTATCTATCCTCGTAAGTTCAACCTTCTGGTGTCTTTTAAATAGACTTAACACTTGCCTAAACAATTGAGTGCCGAGGTGCCTACTAGTTCATTGTGTTTTGTGTTTTAGATTGATGAACTAAGTTATATTATGATTTCATTTTGATATGAGCTGAGGTTTTTGAGGGAAGTTAAGTGTTGATCTATTCATGCCATGTGTTTACCTTGTTTTGTGTTTGTTTGTTTGTATTTGATTTTCGTTTAGATTGTCTACATTTTGAGTTTTTGCTTGGGGACAAGCAAAGATTCAAGTGTGGGGGTGTGATGAGTGTCAAAAACACTCATTATTTGTGTTCTTTTATTAGATCGTTCTTAGTGTTTTAGGTTGATTTAGTTGCGTTTTAGCTATCATAGTGTTAGTTTTCGTTCATTGTGTGTTTATATTGAGTTTATCATTTTTCATTGAGTTTGCTTATTTTTAGGAGCCTATTCGAGGAGAAGTGGAGGATGATTGAGCGGACACACGATGCCAAGGACAAGAAGGAAGTCGCAAAGCTAAAGAATGCAAAAGAACGGGAAGATGGCACATGCCAAGCCTACATGGCGCACGCCAAGGAGACATTACTCGGATGGCCATTCACTCAGACAACCATTCGCACTAAGAGAAGGAAAACGCGAAGGCTGGCATATGCCAGGTGACTTGGCGTATAGTAGACCAGACTGACAGAAGTAAAATAAAGGTTGAGTGTTGGACAATCAAATGGCAAAAACTTCCTAAGTCGGCTTAAGTCTTTTGTGAAGGCAAGGGGGACATGTTAACTGACTTCCTAGATATTTTAGCTAGATATTTGTATTAGGATAAGATAGCTTAGATATTTTGTTAACTATTTGACTTTTTAGCTTAGTTTATTAGATATTTTGCTAAGTGTAAGAGAAAAAGAAGAAGAAAGAGAAGGGCAAAAAGTGACAAAACATCTCTCTCTCTCTCTCTTGGACGAGCTAGTGAAGACACGAAAGCCATGAACTTTGCTAAGCTTTCTTTCCTTTCCTTTGCTCTTTCATTTATAAATATAGATACTTGTGTTTATATAAATATGTGTGAGTAGTTTGTTGTGAGTTTTGTGCCTTATTTCCTTGTATGTAGCCACGGTTTAGAGAGGTTAATATGTGTAGAAACATGTTCTTATTAACGAGCTTCTTGCCATGCTATGACATGTTTGATCACTAAGTTGTTGTACTTAGTCAAATCTTGAGACCAAAAGGAGATAGGTTTGATAGAAATGTTAGTTTGATGATTGGTTGCTTTGAAAGAAGAGAAATCTTCCTTAGTAACTAATTGTGCTTTCAGTGATATGAATAGTTGGTTTTTAATTGAGTTTAGGTGGTTGGTGGGGTCGAAAGAACATATCCAACCTTCTAAGCTTGGTTAAGGATCAATTTAGATCTTTCTAGCGCGAAAGTGTAGATTGATTGCCTTTGAAACACTCGTACCATGTCACATGCTTCGTATACCCCCTGAATCTCTTGGTTATATTGGCTTTTAAGGTACTTAACTCATTTTTACTTCTTTAGTTGTTGATAATCTATTTTATAACCAAAACTATCTTAGTGTTAGTTCTTGTTATCTTTATATTCAATCTTTAGAGTTTGATCACGAGTGTTCTAGTTAAGTAAGTAAACCTTAGAGTAGGCCTAACAACTCAATCCCTATGGTACGACAATCCTTACTTACTCTATTTGTAACTCGCTAGAACTCTGCTATTAACTTGGCGCACGCCAGCCCTACTTGGCTCGGTCCAGGTCTATTCATTCAAGAGCAAATCGCTCGTGCCTGGTGTAGTTGGCGCGCGCCCGAGGTTAATTTTGGTCTAAGATTAGTGCACGCCAACCTTGTCCGGCGTATGCCAGAAACGAGAAAGTTGGTGCATGCCCAAGGTCTCGGCATACACCTGATGAACCAACGAACAAACGACCTATCGTAATGTGTTAAGTAGAATCAAGATAGAACAAAATAGCGAGTAGGCGTGTTTGTGTTGCTAGCGAGCCATCGGTCATTCTCGAATCACTTTACTTTTATCAACTGTCTCCCGTATAAATTCAAGATCCAACCATCGGTCAAAAACACCTTATTATTAGTGTGCATTTTAGTATAAGTTTAGTGTTGTTATTATTGTTTTAAGTGTGTTTTCTTGCCTTATTCTTGCATTTGCATATTTTGTTCTTTTATCTTGATTTTTCATATTTCTTATGTTTTATTTATGTTTAGGAACTTCATGGATGATGATTTAACGATGCACGATCAAGATCACAATGTTGCAAGCAAAATGGCATTGTCACACCAAATGCACCAATTATTTCCGAGGCTAACCATGTAGTTCGCCGATCCAGACCTCTTGCACGAGAAAATTCATAACTTTCTCATACAAAGTCGGATCGAGGCGCCGTCAGCGGCATTGGAAAGAAGACATCCGTAGATACAATCTATAAAAAATGCATAGAGGGCGCCAAAAACATGGCGTGCGCCAATCTTTTGGAACGTAGCTAATGGTGGAGGACGCCAATGTCATGGAGTGCGCCAATTTTGGTGACAAAAGCATGACAAATGCATGACAAGGCAAGCATGGAGCACTCCAAAGGCATTGAGGGCGACATTCATGAAGGAAAAAAGACATGGAGGGCACCAAAGAGATGGAGTGCGCCAATCCTTCCCATTTTTGCCTAGATGGAGTGCGCCAATTGCATGGAGGGCGCCAATTCTTGCCCAAGGGTCACCATTCAGCCGAGACAAAAGGAATAAGGGTGGTTCAATGCATTTAACTTCTTGCTTACTAAGTCCTAAAGTCATTTAACTTACTC